>APFE031011846.1:12504-49895 GCA_000404065.3 Pinus taeda | reverse complement strand
CTGCAGGATCTTATGTTGTTACAAAAGAAAGGTATGGTCGAAGGTCTCCCCATCTTTCGTAACATTCAGTTGAATTGTGATGGTTGTGCCCTAGGAAAGATGCATAGAGAACAGTTTCCTGTGCATGATAGGAGGAGGCAAACAGAAATCTTAGAGCTAGTGCACACTGATGTGTTAAAATTGGCAACTAGGGCCAAACTCCATGTGGGTCAGCTTACTTATGGCAGTTGATATTTTTATTGGATCCCTCTCATTGAGAGGTGTAGGATTGATCCAAAGATCATCTGATTCCGATAAGTATTTATGGAGATATAAATTTATTTTGTTTATATAATTATTATCAAGCCGACCAGCAACTTGAGTAGGCTAAGAAGCCCAATAGACGTGTCTATTCATCATCTACGTTTTAGTATAAATTGGTGAGGATTTGAAGTCATTTGAACTCACACTCTTTATGTGATCTCTTCTCCACGTCTTGGGTTTTTGGAGAAAGAGAGATACAAAAGAGTACGCTGGCCTAGTATGATGCCCTAGCTGCAGTACGATGCCCTAGCCATAGTAAATCTAACTGCAGAGAGGATGATGCCCTAGCCACAACCAAAATAGAGAGCACTAGCCAAAAATTGAAGGAGATCTGTCTACTGTCTTGGGGAGCTGCAATACGCAGTCTAAAGAAGCCCTAATCCATGGACTAAAGGAGGCCCTAACTGCTGTTGAGAGGAGCCTAATCTACAACACGAAGGAGGGCCTTATACGTAGGCCAAAAGGAGACCAAGTCCCAGCCATCTAAATGAGATCCCTAACTCGCTGTTCTAAGCCGCAGTCATAAAGGGGTTCATCTACAGCTATAGGAGGCATTACACAGGTTGAGGTAATGTGAACAATACGCTGACCTTATTCACTGTCATACGCTGTTCGAAATAAGATTATACATCGCTGCAAGGAGAGGCTTAATTCGCTGCCTTAATATGCTATATAATGAATAGCCCTAACTACTGTCAAGAGGAAGATATAATCTCACATCTATCCATAGTTATACGCTGCTCATGGAGACAGATATACGTAGGTCATGGAGACTTAATGGAGGCACATATACGCTGTTCATTCACAGTCAATGGAAATATAAATAGAGACATACACGCAGATATATGTAGCTGTAAATGGAGACATATACGATGATATATATAGTCACCTATTCCGCTGTAAATAGTAACACCTTATACGCAGGCAGAGGAAGGATTGTTGTAGGTAACAGCATAACAAATTAGGTCTGCTGGCAGCATGATGTATGGACAACAGCATGATGTAGATCATGGGTAGATCATGATGATGGAAGGGGCAGCATACGCACAGGCAACATGATGATGATGACTCATACTAGCAGCGGCAACATATGCACAGGCAGCATGATGACAATGAGTCATACTAGCAGGGGCAACATAATGACGATGATGTATGGGCAGCAAATGGACGAGATGCAGAACGATGACAGGTGAAGGAGTCACCTTGAGAATCAGTTGAAGCAGAATGTCTTCAACTGATCTCATCATGATACGAAATGATCTATGCTAGATCTAGATAAGTCAAAGTATTGACTGTTGTTGTAAATGTACTCTCTCTCTCTTTCTCTGCTGAACTTTGAAGATAAAAGAAGACTTGATCAAAGGGTTTCCCCACACATTGTGGGGTTTGTCCCTGGCTCGCGCCATATCTTGTGTCCTCTTGTCTTGGCTTGTCTTCTGCGTTTTGTATTTATGTTCTATCTGCAGTTTATCGTAATGCTGATGTGATTGCTAATTGTGAAAATTTAAATAAATTGCTCTAGCATAGAACATACCTAAAATTAACAAGATCCCATTGTGTTGCAATATATTGATCCAACATCAAATTGTGTAGTGGAGAGTCAACCAGCAGAGTTTGACCCTGATGATGATATTGGTCTTGATTTGGATTTAGAGATGGAGGCATTACTTGAACACAATATTCAGTTAAATGCAGATCCACTAGTACCAAGCCCAACCCCAAGTCCTCCAGTTGCAGGCACTTCCTCTACTCAGCCACGACGCAAACGCATAGCTCGTCCATCTCAGCGTGCTAGTGCTACTACTTCTATAGTTGCAACCGGAGATCTTGATGAGGAGGAGACATGGGTTCCCCATCTCACTTTGATTCAGAGTCTAAGCCAGATGGTGTTGGCTTCTCTAGCAGTAGTGACTAGTGACCAGTGATGTTTTGTTGTAGAGGTCATTTAGAGCCTTCTTGGTTATGTGTTTTTCTTCTGATCTCTATATATTACATGTATTGGACAGTGCACTGGGTGCCATTTTAATATAATAGATATATTCATGAGCATACTTTGATCATATGTTGTCTTCTCTTTATATTCTAATGCTTTGAGTTTGGAAACATGAATGAAAATCTTTAAAATTATGTTGTTTCATAAAATATTTGATGTATTTTTTACAGAGACCAAGTCATTGAAATCCACTAGGCCGAGTTGATACCGAGTTAGAGTTAGAGTCAGAGTAGACCCTTGGCCGGTTCAAAGTCGGAGTCAGAGTTTTAAAACTATGGTCCAAACACCTATTTGGGCTTTGTGGGTTCTAAATGGGTCTCATGGGTCCCCAAGTGGCTCAATATCAAGTCAATGCTCCATCAATTAGGGCTAGAAGATGACACATGCCCTCCCATGTCTCCCCGGGAAAGACAAAACCTCCTTTAGGCCCTAAGAAGTTGTCAAGTGTCGAGTGCAATGTGTAGTTGGTTGGGCAACGTGGTCCAATTTTCCAAGTGCATCATTATCTTTGCATAACTGGGGCACAAACAAGCAATGTGGTGGTGTTGAAGAAGCTCATGGTGTGGCAATCAATGCTCTACATGGTTGGAGGCCCATAGCTCTCAACGTTTACCCTACAAGTACCATTATGACCCTCTGGAGGGCTTGGATCCTGTATAGAGAGGCCAAGTCCAAGATGAAAACCCATCTGCAATCCTATATAAGATCCAATGTGTCTCCTCACCTTCCAATACAATAATTCATTAGTGCAATTGAGTAAATAAGCTTGCTAATCAAGGGCAAAAATGGACACTTCATGGTGGCATGCCCTTCCAAATGGGCTTTGAACACGTACTGGTGTTACCTTCCTTGACAAGAGAAATTAATGAAGGATCCTATTAGGTGGTTTCAACCTCCAAGGGAATGACGTGTCCATGGTACATCCATCAAATGGCAGGTGTTATGTGAAATAGTAATGGAATGGAGTGGGGGAAAAAGAGAAGGCTCCAAGCCACATGCTATGGTACAAGGGTAGCTATCATGAAGAAAGCCCACACCTCGAGTGTATGAATGTAGGAGGGAGCAATCGTGGTACATGAGTTACTCCAACCTTTGTTTTTCTACCCTTCTTCATATGTCTTTTGCCTTTTATTGATTTTTTTTATTTTATTGTTCGGGGCTGAAAGGAATGAGAGAATGATGTGTAAGATATAGCAGTGATTACCCCCTTAAGGTGGGGTAGTCCATCGCCCACCAGGGGTTGAGACAATCATGGGTTCCTTAATAAGGGACACTCATATGGGCCCTGGGAACCAAGGTGATGGCCATAATGATAGGGGGTGGAGCTCATGCTTGCCTTTTGCCCGCACGCTAAATTTATTGTCCCGACCATCTTTTGCATGTTGTGGTACATTTCCTGTTGTATGTGGCCATATTATGCTTTTATCTTTCTTTTTAGCTACATCAACCTTTGGGGCATTGTTCTAGGCCCGACCCAAGGTGTGGACAAGGGGAAGGGGAGGCTAACATCTTGTGGACCCAATGGACAAATATGGACCCAGATGAGGAAAATGTGAAAAGGGCTTGTAATGAGCAGAGAGGAGTGAGATATATGGCATCGGAACACGGGACCATGCAACTAGAATCAGGGTTTCCCATGTAGTGCCACTCCTAAAGCTAGTAGCCAATAAAGGAGATCCCACAGGACTAAGGTACAGGATTAACCTCCCAATCGAGGTAAGGGGACAAAAGTACAATCAAAGCTCTTTTCTGCCAAATGCCCCCACTAATCCATGCCCCAATGTGCTCAAGAAAAGCAAGCATAAACACCCAATTACATAATGAAAAATCATACCTTCAAGGTTGGATGGCCCACCTTCAAACATACGATCATAACAGATGAATGAGGGCACACAATAGTTGGCTCAGGTGGTGAAGAATAGTAGCACATCGAGCTATCAGGTGGCTACAAGGGGTTGTTGGCTACCGACTGAAAAAAAATTTAGGAGAAAATTTCTCCTATAGGGGTCACCCACTAGTGGTGGATAACAAGTTCATCAGCAATATTAGGCTCAAGCTCAGAATCTTCTTGAATTTCAAAGGCATCACCTTGTCTATCAACATTAGCAAGAGGAAGAGGGGTGTCTCTTGCCTTTCCAAGAGTTGTATCTTTATCAAATGTGACATCCCTGCTAAACTCTATAGTTCTTTGACTAGGTACGTATATTTTGTAAGTTTTAGAATTTTCACAATAACCTTTCTTACCTGAACCTTCCAGCTTGTTCCTCTTTTCTTTTGGCACATGAAAAAAGACATGGCATCCAAAAATCCTGGAGTGCCAAACCTCAGGCTTTTCACCAGTGAAGACTTCTTCAAGAGTCTTATTGTTTAAGGCTCAGTGTGGAGATTTATTTTAGACATAAAATCAAAATCTTACCATAGTAGTTTTGATCTTCACTGGATCCACTGTTATTCCAAGTGATTTCCCCGAGCCGAATGAAGTGGTGTATTCATGTAGGGGTGTTTTTGTGAGGAACTTACTTTGGATGGACCAAAATTTGCATGATGGGGTGAGGGCCTTGAAAGGTAGAAAATTTGTGGTTGCAAGGGCATTGTCTGGTGGGGTTGGAAGGTGGGTGCCAACAAGGGGGTTCGACGATGTAGGAAAAATTATGGGAAAAATATGGGGGATAAGTATGGGTGTTAGGAAAATACTAGAAGTGGAATTTCTCAAAAATAGTAAGAAAAAGGGGGGAAGAAGGTCAAAACACAAACCCAGGGAAAAAGCGCAGCAGTTTTCTAGGGTTTTTTGTAAAATAAGGAAATTAAAGGATTTTGATTAGGGAATGATGGAGAATGGCGACTGAAGGATGATGAAGGAGGTATAATATTAAACCGAAGGAATTTTACTCCTGAATGAAGCTATGAATCTTAAGTTACTCATGTATAATTTCAACTTATCCAACTTAACAAGTTACAAAGTGCATCCTTAGTTTAGATGAAGTAAAGCATCACAAACTGATCTGAATTGGATCCATCAAGAACTGTGAAAGAACCATGACTGTATCAGGTCGGGACAAATCTCTAAAAATTCCAAAACAACGATAAAACTTCAAACTCTCAGGATTCAGTATGAGAATCTCAGGATGTATAATGATGAAAGTGTGAATACCATTCGTAAGTATGTTAGTCTCTCTTCAAATAAAAATAAAATATTCTCTAAATAGAAAAACGATGTCGGTTATAACAAAAAAAGAAACAACAGTCTTTTGTTTCCCCTTGTTATTGAATTTCTTTTGTCTCAATTCTGGATGTAATTTCCAGCAATGGTCTAACAGTAACAAGTTATACCATCCTTAGTTTGAGCTATGAGGTGGAAGGGGGTTGTTACAATGCATAAGATGAGTTACCACTGATACTAATTGAGTTCTTATCATACAACATAGTTGCCTAAAACATGATTTAACGTTTACTTGGCATCAATGCCGAGATTTACTAATTCAAACCTAAAAGTTGAACTTTGAAGTTTTGCATTAGTGACCTTTTTGAATATATCCTTAATATCGTAAAGATCTTCTATCTTGACCACAGATTTAGGACTAGGATTTTCATTGAGTCTCTGCGTTAATTGAAGATCATGATTGCTTTCATCGATAATTTTATCATCATAAGATCCTTCACATGTCAAGAAATTTAAGATATCCTCATCATGATTGAACACACGCCAAATGGTGACATTATCACCGTACTCTTCTAATGATATACCTGGAACTCTTATATGAGCACGCTGATAGTTTCATTCAAAAAATGTGTTCCGTGATCACTCATTAAGATTTTCAAACAGCCAAAGCGGGTCAACACATTGTCAAACAAAAACTTTGCAGTTGTAGCGGTCGTGCAGTCTTTGACTGGCTATGCTTCCACCATCATGTCAGATACTCCGTCGTGGTGATGATTTAGCACACACCCGTCTTTCCTTGAGGTTTGGCCTGGCTCTTTTCTAGGTATTCCTGTACTACCTGATGGATCTCCTGGATCGGTTCAATGAACCTAGTTGCCTTGTCCACATGACTATTTCTATCAACCATGGAAACTACATAATGGAACCAAGTCCCATATTCATACATGATCCTTGAATTTTAACAGTGGCATGCCTTTAGTCAAAGGATCACTGATCATCAACTCAGTGCTGATGTGCTCAATGACCAATTTATTTTCTTTAACACGTTCCCTTATAGCTAAATACTTAATGTCGATGTGTTTACTTCGACTCCCACTTTTTTCGTTTTTAGCCATAAAAACAAGAGCTGAATTGTCACAATACCTTCTCAATGGATTAGAGATAGAATCCATAATTATAAGCTCAGAAATGAAACTCTTAAGCCATACACCATGTAAATTAGCGTAAAAAAAGCAGACGAACTTGGCTTCCACCCCAAATTCCCACTCTGTCCGCGCATTCGTGGACTGTAAACCTAAAAGGCATAATTCACAAGGAAAACAGAGTTGCCACACCCGCATCCGTATAGTATTAGGTGGCTTCGCTGAGGGCGAGATCTTTGATTCTGTCAACAATGCTGCCTTCCCTACAGCATCAAGCCCTTCACAAATAAGGTATTGTGTGATGTTGCACCTCTTGATGTTTGTGATGTATTATTAGGCTAGCCATACTTGTGGAGACGACATGTTGTGTATGAGAAAGGCCTCGCACTGTTATTATTTCTTAGGGTAATTCATTATACAGGATACCGTAGGTAGCCCCACCTACCGCCAGAATTTTTTTTAATGATTATAATATTAATATTTAAATTCAATATATTATTTTTCTAGTTTGATTTACAAAGTATTTAAATTTTAAAGTTCATAATTTACATTATATTTCATATCGTAAAACTTAATTAAATGGTCTCAAGGATAAATATATAAAGTCAATATAATATTTTATATAAAATATTGATTAATAATTGGATCCATGTGAAATAATACTTGTTGGGACTTGAAAGTAATGTTACTCTGTTTAGAAACATAGTTATATCATCCTTCATTCTCAAATTACTATATTAGTGTGAAACATGTATATATGGTTGATTAGACGCTCGGAGGAACAGAGTATCCATAGTCTCCAAAAGTTGAACCCTTGGAACCGCTGCGTGGAGATGAAGTTACGCTGCTGCGTTGACACTTTGATTAGGCCAGCGTGTAATCTGATTTGGCATATGAGTATTTGCTGTAGGTGACTTTTAGCTGGAAACGTGGAGGCTAAGTGAAGTTTTAATGCGTAGACAGTCTTCACAAAAACTTGAGTTACCCTCACTTAACATTCCATCAAAGTCTACACAGATACATCCAGGAAGAGATGGAGTTCTTGAACATCTCCTCGCTCGGCATGGCATACCGATACGCTGTCAAAATCGAGCAAAAGTTCAAACAGAAGAAGCGAGACAAAATTGATGTTGCATTGTCTTTGAATGTAATTTTTTATTGCCTCTTGAGAGACAATAGTTAGGATCAAAGACATTGTTTCCTTAAAGACAATATGTCTTTAATCCCAACTATTGTCTAATGAAGGAAAGTTTCTTTCTAACATTTAGCTTTGAAGATGGGTTTGAATGCATTAACGAAGCACCTCAAGAGACTAAAGCAGCAACCTTCTGAACACCCATAGAGCCTATTTAGATAGAGCCTGACTAGAGTACTTAACTACAACATGCTTTAGAATGTTACAATGTTACTACGGAAGAAGATGATGAGGATCTATGGAATATTAATATCCTTGGGTTGAGCTGACCTAAGGCAACATCGAGCAGACAGAAGGCTTGAGAGGTTCAAGCAAATCCTTGTGAGGATCTGTCAGGAATTGAGCACCACATTGGGCTCCTCCCATTAAAGACCGGAGAGGTCAAGACTTGGAAAGGGGAAAGAGTCTGTGCACTCTAGTGGCTTGGGGAATCCAAGAACCACCCTACCAAACATTATCTATTTCATGAGGCTCAAATTGAGCTCCTCATTGTAAATATTTGCTTTAAAGACACAATAAAGGAAGGTGACCACTAAAAGTTGAACCAGAGACGTAGCCCTAGAGAATAGGGTGAACTTCTTATTAAATCCATTGTGTTCTTGCATTTGCTTACTGTGTTTTGTCTTATTGTTTTCCATTCTTCCACTGTTTGTGTATTTTGCAATCTGATATAGTCGTTGCCTAAAATATCCAAATCATGGTCTTAAATGTCCATTTGGTGTCATCATTAGGTCATATCATCAAATGAGTCATATAGGGGTCATGTCATCACCTTATGTCACCACAAATCCTTTTCCTTTAATAGTAGCAGGTGAATTATTACCAAAAGTGAAATTCTTTTCATTTTTATAGTTGGTAGAGGTTAAAAATAATTAGCCTCAGTGCCGCCTGTCTGTCCGGAACCTCGCTAAAAAGGAAGAAGCTAGACCCAGAAGTCCTAAATTTGAATATCTATCAGGAGAGGACCAGTTTATTTTTGTTTTAGTTTATTTTTTCTTAAAATGAGGTAGGTCGTTTAAACCTCCTCATCTATTTTTGTAATATTTATTTTTAGATTTCATAGAGTAGTATTTAAACCCCTCTCATACATTTAGATAGGGGTCTACTTCCGAGATCAATAGCATTCATTCTGATAAAGGTAAATCTCAAAAGCAACCAAGAAGTAAGAAGAAAGGTAAAGGTAAGAAGAAAAAAGATTCTCCTCTGCATGATAAACAAAACAATCAATCTTCTAACGAAAAATAAAAGCCTCGTTTCAGAGGATGAAGGGTGGATTTCCCCAATGAAGTCTAAACCCCATTGTTGAAATGGTTTTTCAGTGGAAATGGGCTTGAGGGGCAGAGGCAACAAGTTTTTCTTGCCTTCAAAAATTTGGCATTTGTGGCAAGAAGTTACATATTTTTTCACATCAGCAAATAGGGTGGGCCAATAAAATCCAAACCTTAGGATTTTATCAGCAGTTGATTTCCAATATAAATGTCCACCACAATCCCCTGCATGAAATTCTTTAAGTACTTTGTCAGTTTCTTTTTTGATTAGACAAATAGTGTATAATCAGGATAATCTCTGTGAATAAGTGTCATATTATTCAAAATTTCTACACGGTATATCAAAGCGAGGATTGATCATCAGATCTATTATTCAGAAAGTGATTACGTTTTATTTCTTCTTTTGGAAGGCGAGATATTCGGCGAGCACAAGCAGAATTATCTAACACATGATCTTGAGTTGGCAACGATCATCCATACTTTGAAGATGTGGAGGCACTATCATCTAGGAAGATGGATCATCTTGATGATGATCACAGTGGATTGGGGTATATATATATATAAATATAAATATTATATATATTGTTTATTTATTTATTATTATTTAATATTTTTAAATTTATTTTATATATTTTATGAAATTTAATTTATTTTTTGTCATGAGTGTTACGGCTTGTAAGCGGCAGACACGGCTTTCCTATGGATCAAGGATGCAAACCTAGTGGGAGTCTCCCCATATATACGCGACGGTACATGGAGCCCAAGTCCGTACTAGACCACAATCGAACCACACTAGGAGGAATCACCCAACCTTAATGTGAGAACAAAGGTGACTAGGTTCAACGACGCCGGAGCACGTCTCTAGCCTAGACCTCTAGAATGTTTGCGTTATGTTCCAATGCGTTTTTAAGTTGATTCGGTTTGTCTTCACTATGACACTACTTCATTGTGGAAGACTGTTTTTCAGGGTTGAAATCACATGACCATTTGAAACTTCTAAGAGTATGTATGTCAAAAATATGATTTCATTATTTAATTTTTAATTTTATGTGGATGAATTCAGAATGCAGACCCTCCTACATACAAAGGTAATTCAACTTGAGAGGAAGATCTGGAATGATAAGAACATCAAGGAAAAGCAATTTCAAGAAGGTGATTGGGTTTTGTTATATGATTCTAGGTATAAATACTTCAAGGGAAAGTTAATTTTGAAAAGAAATTTGTTGAGTATTGTCGCTTTGAAAAATAATTCAGATTTGCACATAGCTTTCTTATCATCATTCATACAGTAAGAAGGTTGAAAACAAATACATGCATGTGCATTTGCATTTAGACAAGGGCATGTTGGGTCCCTATAATACTAGTGATTACCCCATTACTATTGTAGTTGCATCCCTTATTAATATTGTTGTGCCCCTATTATCCCCATATTATTATTATTGTGCCCCATAGAATCCCTCTATTGTTATTTTTAAGGTTTTTAGCTAGAGCGAAGAGTTCGATTTTCACAACTCCATCTACTTCAAAAAATAGGCAAGAGACACCCTCATCATCTCCAACTCATACTCCTAGCTTTAGGATTCCTGGAATTCAAGAGGCAGTAGTTGACTCTCCCACACCATCTATTGAATCCGAATTAGGAGGAGATTCTTTCCCTGCCTCTTAGTGATCTACAAAGGACCCATGATGAGAACATGGAATCCATCATATTATTATTATATTTGTTGCATTCAGTTTTTTGGTACATTTCCTGTTGTATGTGGCCATATTATGCTTTTATCTTTCTTTTTAGCTACATCAACCTTTGGGGCATTGTTCTAGGCCCGACCCAAGGTGTGGACAAGGGGAAGGGGAGGCTAACATCTTGTGGACCCAATGGACAAATATGGACCCAGATGAGGAAAATGTGAAAAGGGCTTGTAATGAGCAGAGAGGAGTGAGATATATGGCATTGGAACACGGGACCATGCAACTAGAATCAGGGTTTCCCATGTAGTGCCACTCCTAAAGCTAGTAGCCAATAAAGGAGATCCCACAGGACTAAGGTACAGGATTAACCTCCCAATCAAGGTAAGGGGACAAAAGTACAGTCAAAGCTCTTTTCTGCCAAATGCCCCCACTAATCCATGCCCCAATGTGCTCAAGAAAAGCAAGCATAAACACCCAATTACATAATGAAAAATCATACCTTCAAGGTTGGATGGCCCACCTTCAAACATACGATCATAACAGATGAATGAGGGCACACAATAGTTGGCTCAGGTGGTGAAGAATAGTAGCACATCGAGCTATCAGGTGGCTACAAGGGGTTGTTGGCTACCGACTGAAGAAAAATTTAGGAGAAAATTTCTCCTATAGGGGTCACCCACTAGTGGTGGATAACAAGTTCATCAGCAATATTAGGCTCAAGCTCAGAATCTTCTTGAATTTCAAAGGCATCACCTTGTCTATCAACATTAGCAAGAGGAAGAGGGGTGTCTCTTGCCTTTCCAAGAGTTGTATCTTCATCAAATGTGACATCCCTGCTAAACTCTATAGTTCTTTGACTAGGTACGTATATTTTGTAAGTTTTAGAATTTTCACAATAACCTTTCTTACCTGAACCTTCCAGCTTGTTCCTCTTTTCCTTTGGCACATGAAAAAAGACATGGCATCCAAAAATCCTTGAGTGCCAAACCTCAGGCTTTTCACCAGTGAAGACTTCTTCAAGAGTCTTGTTGTTTAAGGCTCGGTGTGGAGATCTATTTTAGACATAGATAGTAGTGTTAGTAGCTTCTCCCCATAGAAACTTTGGTAGTTTTTAATCATGCAACATAGCTTTGACAACTTCCATGATAGTTTTGTCCTTTCTTTCAACCACACCATTTTGTTCTGGGTTATATGGTACAGTGGTCTCTTTCTTGATTCCAACTTCTTTGAAAAATCAATGAAATCATTTGAAGTGAACTCTCTTCCATTGTCAGAGCTGAAGATTTTGATCTACTTTACAATTTGTTTTTCTATCCGAGCTTTGAAGTCTTTGAACATGTTAAATGTTTGACTTTTGTTTTTCAAATTGAAAATGCATGTCTTGCAAGAAAAATCATCCCCGAAGATTATATAATACAAGTAGCCACCAAGAGAAGTTATAGGCATAGGTCCACATAAATTAGAATATATAAGATGAAATACCTAACTCATTTCGTTTTTGCTTGAAGGGAATGGTCCCTTTACATGCTTTCCACTTGCACACCCTTGGCAGACCCCATCATGATCCACTTTAATCTCAGGCATTCCGGAAACCATCTTTAACACATGAGGCAATGCTTTATAGTGTAGATGAGTGAACCTTCGGTGCCAAAGTTCACATAGATGATTGTTGTTATGAATCAGTGCATGGATTGGTCTTCCATTGACTTTATAAAGACCTTCAAATCTCGATCCCAGAGTGAAGGCATCTCTCATGGGCCAAGTGAGAACATTTCCATTTATGAAAGCAACTTTCATTCCTTTGTCTTTTAAGGTAGATATAGATACAAGATTCTTTTTCAAACCAGGTACATACAAAACTTCTTGAAGAGATATAGTTTTACCTTGATTCAGATAAAAAAAATAGAACTAGATCCCTTTATAAGATATGTAGAGTTATCTCCAAGAATGATTTTCATATCCATCTCCCTCTCAACAAGATTTGAGAGAACTTTATAACCAGTAAAGTGTCTTGAAGCACCACTATCAAACAACCAGTTGTCATGAGAATTTGCAGGAGAGGATTAGAAAGAGCAAGAACGAGGAAGTATTGTGATTTAGATTCAGTGGTATTATTATCATACCTTGGGTTCCTTAAACTCCTAGAAGAATGGTATCTTTCTTTACGAACTGCAAGAGCTTCTCTTCTTCTATGATCATATCTGAAATTGTTGTTACCATTGTTATAGTTGGATCTTGGTGCTCTTCTATTTTCTGGATAGTCACGAGCATAATGACCATGCTTATGGCAATTGTAGCATTGAATTTTTTATAAGTCCTTGTTCCATTTATAGGAATTGTTGGATCCAGAAGCAAGTTTTCTTGAAAGGTGATGACCTCTTTTTACTTTTTGTTTCTTGCCTTGGACAACAAAGGCAGTAGGTTCTCACTCTTCATGCTTGGGAATTCTTCCTCTGGAAATCATTTTGGCCTCTTCTTGACTACACTTTTCCAGGAGCTCATCAAATGTGGGAAACTTATCATTGTTGTTGATGTTAGTAATAAAAGTTTCCCAAGTTGAAGAAAGACCTCCAAGCATAATCAGCAACAGCTCTTTATCAGATACAATTTCACCAACAGTTGATGCTTGATTTTTGATATCCTTGTAAAGTATGCTTGAATGGTCTCTACTCTATTCATCTTAATATCCTCGAGTTAATTCTTCAAAGCAAGGATTTGACATGTTGTTTACTTGATACATTCCAATCACTTTGCCATACATTTCCTTAGATTTCTTTAACTTGGAGACATAGGTGATGAGATGGTCTCCAAGAGAATCAAGGATAATCTTCTTATCCTTGACTTTTCCCTTCTTGAATCTGGCCTCGACAGCAGCGTTCGAATTTTCTAGTGGTTTTGCTACTTCACCTTCCACATATTCCAATGCGTCATCTTCTTCAAGAGTAATATCCAATCTTGCCTTTCATGGACCAAAATTTGAAGCATCATTCAGTTTATCTTCATTCTTGAAGTAAGAAGAAGACATCTTGATCAAGTCAAACAAATTTCAGCAGCAAATAAGATCTCTTTGAAGTAAAATTTCTGCAAAAGAGTAAGACTTTTTATCTTCTTGGGCAACAAATTTCAGCAGCAAGTAAGATCTCTTTGAAGTAAATTTCTGCAAAGGAGTGATAGCTCTTATCTTCTTGGGCTTGTCTTCACCAAAGCTCTGATAACATGTTGAAATTCTGATGTTCTATGTTGAAACAATCACTTATTCCAAAAACTTCTTTCTACTACAATATTAGTTAAGCAATTATTGACAGAGCATAAACCAAATGCACAATAGAAAACAACCAAGAACAAGATGAGACACAAAGAATTTAGGTCCAATGATCAGCGCAAAAGCCACAAGGGGAGAACCCAACCAGATTCATCTTCTATTAGATATCAATTGATCAACAAAGATACAGAGTATAATGAGAGATCAAGAGAATGAGTAAGTCCACCCAAATCTGAACAAGTTGTAGCATGAAGATCACTAATTGCAACAGCGGATGCAAACACTGAATCAACCTTACCTTCAATTGAATCAACACTGAAACATTGAAGCACTGAATCAACCTTGGCTCACCAAGTTCTGCTCTTAATCTCCAAGTCTCTCTTTCACAATCTTCTTCAAGTCTCTCCAACTCTCTCTCTCAAGTTCGAATTCTTCTTTCACAATGCACAAGTAGCAGCAGTCAAGTGAGAAGACATGAGAGACATATATAGGAGGGGCAACGAATTCTTGTCATAAAGGAGGAGCAATACGCATGCCTTGAGGAAGAGTAACATATGCCATTTAAGGGAGAGTAGCTCATGCCATTAAGGGGAGAAACGCATGCCTTGGTAACTTATGCCATTAAGAGAAGTATGCATGCCTTAGTTAAGGAGAATGTAACATATGCATTAAAGAGAGCGTAAGAGAAATATTTTATGACATGCCTTTCATGAGTGTAAGAGGAATATGCCATGTCTTTAATGAGTGCGTAAGAGAGAGTGTAACGTATAATTAAGAGAGAGATTTACGTAATGGTCATGTGAGCCATCAAGGAGAGAGGTGTGAAGTGATTGAAGGTAATGTGACTTGTAATTCCTTTTTATAATAATATCATAGTATCATAAAGGATAATAATATTAATATTGATGATTAAGTCAAGATTGAACTATTAGGATTGATTAATGATGAGTTAAGTGATTTTCCTTCAATTATACTTGATTATCAATAGATGCAAGGTGATTTACTATTTTTGAAAAGTCATACTTGAGACAACTCCAGAATTGTCAGAAATGAGATTTTAATTAAGGAAATTCATCCCTGAGCTGCCAAGTTTCAACAATGTTGAGTATTCTAACAAAACAATAGCAGCGAAAAATATATTCTTGAAGACACAAGCACACAATAAAATAGTACACCAAAAATTTACCCAAGAAACCCCAATTGGGGAAAACCTGCAACCTGTGTGTTCTCCTTATTTTTCTTCAGCAATAGAAAATTTAGAAAACTACATAGAAGGGTGAAAATCCATCCATTCACTTGGAAATTGACCATCACCCTTCTACGCCTAGTTGGAGTTAATCTAGCCCACTCGACCTCCCTCTACTACGCAATATGAATTCCATACAATCTCGTATGGCCTTCTGCACCGCTACTCTACACAAGCACTCACACACTACCGCTGGAAGCACGAATCTGAAAATTGTGATGGCTATTCGGCCTCTTTTCTCTTGTTGGTATGCATTGTAGATGAAACCCTCGTGTTGGAATTCACTATGCTCTATTGCTAAAGAGCGAACACACAATTATGATGTATAATAAGCCAAGCCTGTGTGCTTTCCCTCCTTTTGAAGTCGACCTGGCCCACCATCTCCACGAATGGCTGAGATCATTTCCCTTTTTGACTATAGGATAATTAAAATTTTCCCCAAGGCAAAATAAAGAGACAATGTAAACTGTGCCTAGGCCCACTTGTGGGTCCCTCTACAAATTTAGTGCACCTCTAAATTTAGTTGAACCCTTCCTCCTCTAACTCCATTTAACAGTGTTTGGATTGTAAGTGGTCCTAATATATCTCCCCTTTTGATGTACTTAGTAATTTGGCATCTAAAGAATTTGTTTTTTGTTCTTCTTTGAAGATAAAATGCAATTTTTTTCCATGGAAAAAATAATTATTCATCATTCTCATTAATCTATTTTGGCATCAAATATTTTGATCTAGTAAACCTTTTCATGCTATGTACTTCTTACCCAATGATAATTAACCATTATTATGTATATCCTCATTTATCAATATAACTTTTAGTTTAGCCTAGAGGACACACAAATTGCAACAATCTCTCCCACATAGGATCACTATAAAAAATGGATGCCCTACAAACATAGGAGTTCTAACTAGTCAAGACTCAAAAGGGCAGACAAGTAGGGAATATTCCTAAGATCTCTAAAATAATAAGTCTAACTATGTTCTAATAACACAATCAAATAAAGTAAATCACTACAATATTTAGGTAATAGTTTTGCTTCTAGGTGCATTCATCAATTATATCCAATTGAGGAAGCTCAGGGATTACAAGTTGGACCATTGGTGCTCACTCAATCCCAATGTGAAGGAAATTCATTATCCATAAAAATTAATAAATTATATCTTATATAATTGAATAATGCGTCTTCAAAAACAAGCATGGGGTATTTGATCATTTTTTCCTTCATTAAGCAAAATACTTGAGGTTTAAACAAAATAATTTACCCCTCCCTTAAATTCCTCAAAACCCTTGGGCACTGTACACTTTCAATCTCATGGACTTGATGTGAGGTTGCACAAATTGACACAAATTGCTTACATACAAAAAAAGTATCCTTTCAAAAACATATTCAAAGAAAAACAAATTTTAAAGGTTTATCTTTCTTGTTGCAATATTTCATTCACATTTCAAGGGTGTGTACACAATCTACACAAACATTACAAAAGAAAAGCCAATAAAAGAGAATATACAACTACAAATGAACAAGTCATTAATAAGCAAATGTATGTTGAACACAATGTACCCAGTTAAGGATGTGTTGAATACAACTTCACCAACTTGTGTCCCCGAAGCACCGAATGATTTTGCCTTCCATATAGAACCATCCTCAAGGACAAGCCTAGCATTTGCAGTCTCCCACGGTCTTTTCACTACAATACAAACATAAATTGAATTATACAACATGATGACAAAAATTATCTTAAATAGTCATTATAAAGTCACTTGTTCTTGATGCATGCTATATCAATTTTCATGTTTCTTGCTAATAACACCAAAGCTATTTTCAATATAGAAAATTATCATTATTGTAACTCCATAGTAGAAGCAACACAAAATACCTAGCTTGTTTACTAAAATAGAACCTAGAGATTTTGGAAAATAATTGTTATACATGATTGACACAATCACTATTGGATTGAGGATGAGGATGGAGAGGACACGTGAAGGAGAAAAGGAACCACTAAAAGAGAATATTGTACCACATGAAGCCTTGGGGAGGAATTGCAAATATTGCAAAGAAGTAAAGAAAGTGTATGGTGGATGTATGGACCTTGATCATACGACTATGGTTGAGGCCACTTCTAGTGTAGGAGGTTCTAAAGTGAATGTGATCCAACATAGTCTAAGAGATTCCTCTCCCAAACTACCACGGGAAAATGGTATCAAATAGGAAAGAGGTAAATCCTTAGTTAACCCTCTTTATGAGCAACTACTGTACTCTAGACACAACAAATCTCAGGATCATAGTCCTATTCAAGATTTTATCTTGCTTGATGGTTCAAAGTCCAAGAGGTTTGTAGTACATTATCCCAGTGGGAGCTTCGCACTGTTACTTGACCCTTCTTACGGCATACAGTACAAATTACACATGGAGACTATCTCTCCTTACCAACAAATCCCATGATTTCAATCTAGTGTTGTTGATGAGATGGTCCTTTTGATAGTCTTGTAAAGCCTTGTTAAACCCCAAGAGGGTGAGGATTATTACAATAATTGTGGAACTTCTAAGGTGATCCCAGACGAAGCCCACACTATTCACAAATCATCTGTACCTTCCAAGGCATCCCTGCTAGTCCGAGGAGTTGAGGCACTTGCTAATATGCAGCAACACCTACCATTGGTCAAGGTCACTAAGGAGCATGCAAGTCATATTTTAGAGTCTAGTCTTTTTGTTGGTATTATCAAGAAGTGATATGTTTGTAATCTTAGTGTTGTGCAAGTGAATCAACTAGAGCCAGAGGAGGATTTTAACCTTTTCATGAATCACAATAAGGAACATGAACACCATCAAAAAATATTTTAACATGTAGGGGTCATTATTTTTCTACTCCAGATAACAGCCAAATGAGACACCTTCAATGAATGGATTATTTTGAATTGGGACACTAAAAATAGATCTCTTTACACTTCTACCAGGGCCTAGAGTCCAAGTACCTTTGTCTATTGTTTAACTCAAATGTTGTTACTTGAAATGTGTAATAACCCATTTCAATCTATAAGCAAAAGAGTATTAACATGCATATGATGTATGCATATGATATCTACATATGCATCTATCGCATGTCTTGCACTAGTATACTTATTAAATAATTAAGAAAAATGCTTAAATGAATAAAAGGGACTAAACACCTAAATGATCGAGAAGAGAATTATTACCTAAAACCCGACATTCAAAAGATACATATGAAACACTTCGTACTTATAAGGTGTTAAATAAAATTTATAATTCCAAACATTTTAATATAAAAATTGGTCATTATAAAGTTTAACATTATAAGTTAATTATTGTTAATATATATAATAATAATAAGTTAAAGTTTTTAAAGTAATATCATGAATATTTGATAACTATTGAATCTGTTATGATAATTAAAAATTTATAAAAGAAAATAATATTAAATTTATAAAACATAAAATTATTAAAGTTTAGAACATGACAATGACTTAAGGATTATATGCTTATCCTCACCTCCACTCTACACGTAAGGTAATCTGCCAAATAAAATCTGAGAAGGGTGGTGAAGAAGGTGGTGACCGCCTAGGAGGGTTATTTATCCCAAGCACGTAGAGGCAAAGGGGAGGATTTTTGCTGGAAATGGAGGACAAAATGAGAATTTAGAGATCTGAACCAGAGCTGGGATTCCATTATTCTTGAAGCTTGTGGGCACAGGGGACCGAAATACTCCAACTGGGAAGTATTTTTGGAGTTGAATACCAAGGTTGTACTCGGCTTGGTTGGGTAGTTTCAGTCATTTGGTAACGAGAGCAAAATTGCGAACAAGGACCGTCCGGGATCGACATCAAATTCAAAGAAAAGAAAAACAACGGGAGCAAGAGTCTCGACAAAGCAGAGAGGTTGGTGCTCAATAGAAAAATTGTTAAAATTATGTTTAACTTTACATATACTGGTATTTGTGAGCTAAATTATAAATTAACTCTGTTAAATTCATTAAATTTAGGGCATTTTAGGGCCTTAAATTCTGGTATCAGACGAACAATTACAACCAAATGGGAGATAATTTCTATGGATTTTATCGTCGGACTGCCTTTTACTCCACAAAAGCATAATGTCATTCTAGTTGTGGTGGACAAATTAACGAAAAGCGCCCATTTCATTCCCGTAAGAAACACTTATGAAATTGTTGACGTAGCTCGAGTATTCATAAATGAAATCATTAAATTTCATGGAGTACCTAAGAAGATCATATCAAATAGAGATTCACGATTTACTTCAAGATTCTGGATTTGTATACAATTAGCCTTAGGAATTCAATTAAATTTAAGTACAGTTTATCATCCTAAGACTAGTGGGCAAACAAAAAGGGTGATCCAAGTACTAGAAGATATGATGACAATGTATGTTATGGATCAACAATCACACTGGAAAAAGTACTTACCCTTAGTCGAATTTGCATACAATAACAATTACCACAGTTCAATTGGAATGCCTCCATTTGAAACATTATACAACAGACCTTGCAGAACACCGTTAAGTTGGGACAGGGTAGAAAATCAGGTGATAGTAGGGCCATAATTAATTCAAAAGATGGAGAAACAAGTAAAACAAATTAGACAACAGTTAGAGGCACAGGATAGACAAAAAAGTTATGCTGATGCTCACGGGACAGATTGGAAGTATGAAGTAGGGGATCAAATTTTCGTCTGCATCAAACCAAATAAAAGCACTATCCGATTGGGAAAAGGGACAAAGTTGTCACCTTGATTTATCGGACTATTTAAAATCCTAGAAAAAGTTGGACATGTCGCATATCGTCTTGCACTACCACCTCACTTGCATAAAGTTCATAATGTATTTCATGTATCTGTATTAGGACATTACATAGCTAACAATCTCATAACTTTCAATCGAAGGAACTGCGAGTATCGGATGAGAGAACCATTTTGGTCGAACCATTACGTATACTGAAATGTAGGGTTTGGCAACACAGAAATGGTCTAGTAGACCAAGTTAAAGTCCAGTAGGACAAGTATAGCTCTGGACCAACTACTTGGGAAGATACAAAGATCATATCTCAAAGATACCCCAACTTGTGTTAATTTTGAAGAACATAAGTCATATTTGTATATATTTACTTAAAACTATTTTGAGATGATCACATGTAAACATGAAAATTTTATGTCACTAGAACACGATATATGTTATTTACTTAATTCTACCGATACGTGAATACCAATATGAAATATGTTATTTAAATTAATATTGTTGAATTATGAATGCCAATATGAAGTTTAGTATTTGATTAACCTTGCAATGAAATCTAAAAGTATGAATCAAGTTATGGATGAGAGAGCTATAATTTTATTTTAATTCTGCATACCAGTAGGATTGATGAGGTAGAAATAAAAGAATGAGTACATTTTAATATGGAAGCTAATAACATGAGCTAAATATAACCAAGTACATTATACTATAGATAGTAACATATATGAATTATACAAAAACTATTATTTAATTAAAAATTGTTTTGAATATATTGATACATATATTGTAATGTATGGACAAGTGTTTTCATTGCAGATAGCATCGTTACCAAATGATCACGTGATAACAAAAGCTTCAAGAATAATTGAAACTCAATGAGATTCCATGATAAGGTGTTGACCTTGGCACCACTAGGAGGGGTGGGGGTATTACCCACTGTTTATCCTCCAAAACCTGGAGTCATGGGAGAACTGTGTGAATCATGCTCCCCTAGACGTGTGATGATGACTTTCAGATGCCTACTGGGCACTCAGGTCGATATAGTCGATGTTGACACCCTTAAGAGCCTATGAATGGTTAGATCAGTGTAGTTGATGCCATGGCATACTCCAGTAGAGGCCGGATAGGAAGGGAGCAAAAGAAATTAGGGAGGATAGGATGATTCTAGAATAGCTTGGAAGCTTAGTTGGAGCAAAGAATGATTATTTAGTTTATAAACTTTAAATGTTCAAACAAAAATTCAATCTTGAAATGCACTCCTTACATGATCACACTAATCACTAAAGCAATTACTGATATATTATATAAACCCTAACTTCGGGATGAAGTTTTCCGAAGGAAGGAAGTGTGTAATAACCCATTTCGATCTATAAGAAAAAGAGTATTAGCATGCATACGATGTATGCATATGATAGCTACATATGCATACATCGCATGTCTTGCACTAGTATACTTATTAAATAGTTAAGAAAAAAATGTTTAAATGAATAAAAAGGGACTAAACACCTAAATGATCGAGAAGAGAGTTATTACCTAAAACCCGACATTCAAAAGATACATATGAAACACTTCGTACTTATAAGGTGTTAAATAAAATTTATAATTCCAATCATTCTAACATAAAAATTGGTCATTGTAAAGTTTAAAGTTATAATTAATTATTGTTAATATATAAATATATATTTATATAAGTTAAAGTTTTTAAAAAAATATCAGGAATATTTGATAACTATTGAATCTGTTATTATAATTAAAAAAATATATAAAAGATAAAATATTATTAATTTTATAAAACATAAAATTATTAAAGTTTAGAACATGACAATGACTTAAGAATTATATGCTTATCCTCACCTCACTCTACACATAAGGTAATCTGTCAAATCAAATCTGAGAAGGGCGGTGAAGAAGGCAATGACCGCCCAGGAGGGTTATTTATCCCAAGCATGCAAAGGCAGAGGCAGAGGAGAGGATTTTTGCTAGAAGAGGAGGACAAGAATGAAAATTTAGATATCTGAACCAGAGTTGGTATTCCATTATTCTTGAAGTTTTTGGGCACAGGGGACCGAAATACTCCAATTGGGTAGTATTTTGGAGTTGAGTACCAAGGTTACGCTTAGCTTGGCTGGGTGGTTTCGGTCATTTGGTAACAAGAGCCAAATTGGGAACGATGACCATCTAGGATTAACATCAAATTCAAAGAAAAACAAACAGCGGGAGCAAGAGTCCCGACAAAGCAAAGAGGTTGGTACTCAATAGAAAAATTGTTAAAATTATGTATTTAACTTTACATATAGTAGTATTTGTGAGCTAAATTCTAATTAAACTCTGTTAAATTCATTAAATTTAGGGCATATTAGGGCCTTACAAAATGTCCTGAAATATGGCATGGGATATTATTGGCTTGTTGCCTATGTGCAGTCTTGGATGTCTAGTTTCAAACCTAATGACCATTCTCGAGCTCACTACCCTTTGTGGATTGAGTTCCTTGAACTCCATGCAAAGCTTCAACCTTTTGTGGACTTGTTTTGCAAAAGGATTTGGTAATGCCTAACTCTTTCCAAGCTAACCCAAGTGTTTGTGTCAGGGTTGACCTAAAGCATAAGATTTTACCATTCATCTGAGTTTTTACTCCATGACCTAAATCTTCCTAATGCCTACTCCGCTTAATAAGCCCAAGACCAAATGATCTATGATTTCGCCCACCACAAACCTAGACTTGAGCAACCTAAGGAGTCTTCGATACCCAAGCCTAATCCAACCTCTAACCCTATCCCTAGATCCATTCCTAACCTGCTTCCTTGACAAGAGATTCCTCCACCCAATCCCCGTAGCCCTCATCCAAAAAGAATAGTAGCCACTCTAACCATTTGTGCCATTCTTCACCATTAGCCCAATCTTGACTCTCCTTGCCTAAGACTGTGGACATTGAAGGAGGTTGTACAATCAAGACAAGTACGAGGGAAGTGCCCAAGTCTCCTCCTTTGAAAAAGTGATACTTAGGGACCCTAGGCCAAAGTCATGCTCAAGAATCCTATAAGGATGTAAGTTGTAACTATGTGCTCACTAGAGAGATGTCCATTGCAATTGGGTGACTTTGTGTCCAACAACAATTTCAAGAACTTGAGTATGGGGTTAATCCCTAAATGAAGTTGCCTCTCATGTCCTTGAATGTCTAAAGGATGATTATCCCTAGTATGAAGATGCATGTTTGAGGTAGGTTGCAGAAAGCCAAAAGTGATATGGTTTTCCTTCAGGAAATTAAGTCTACTAGTTTTGAGTTGCATTGCTAGGTGAGTTTCTATTGGAAAAGCCCTTAATGGACTTCATGGCACTCTTAAAGGAATGGTAGGTTTGTTTTAGCTCTTTCTTCTTTCCTACATAGCTTTATAGTTAGGCATTGTTCTAACCTTCACATACATGCATCTGGGTTATAGTGTTTTGATTTAGGATATGCTAGTGGGTTTTGTTCCTTTTACACCCCTAATGATAGTATTGACAAGTGTATCCTTTGGGATCAGATTGCTTCCTCCCTTCCAATTATGGAGTAGATTATAAGTGGAGATTTTAATATGGTAAAGTGGTTTGAACTCTGAAGACAAAGATTGTGGTATTGGAAATGTCATTTCTAGTTTGGAGACATATACTTAATTATGCTTCAAGGTTGCTTTACAACGGTTTGACCCTGAAAGGACACAAAAGGATTCAAATTATGAGGGGATGGTTTACATGGAGTAACTTTCATTAAGGAAGACGCAATGTACAAGCACAATTGGATCGTTTCTTTGGGCCCCAAGATAGAGTGAGATTTTTAGGAAAGCTCTGCCAAATGATGAACTAATGGATATGATTGATGCCAATCACTTTCCCATCCAAACATCTATCTCATTTAAACATCGAGATGATTTTCCCTGATCCTTAATCTTTAAGCTAAATGTTTCGCACCTAAAATCTCCCAATTTCAAAGCCTTAGTTCATTGGGTTTGGAACCCTTCCTCTAGACCATAAAGGGGCATGATGGTGGGATGCGACCCTCTACTATATTGTTAAATTTATGCAAGGTTGGGGTCAATTGATTGCAAGCAAAAGTAGGAGGGGGATGCTCAAATGTAGCTAGAGGATGTACATACTTTCTTCAATGAGGATTGCACAACACATTGCATCAAGAAGAAGCGACCTAGAGGGAGCTTATTATCCAAAGAGGAGGAATATATTGCCAAACAAGCTAAGGTTTAGGCTCATCTCTAATGGATTAATGAAGGGAATGTCGGCTCTAAATTCTGTTGAAAATGTAACTAGGTTCGGTCTTCATAATGTATATTTATTATTGATGTATTTATTATGATTTGTCAAGCATGTTCTTCATGCTAGAGTCGAAAGGATTTTCTTTTTTTTTGAGTCAAAAGAAAAATTATTTATGTCATGTCCCATTTGAACATTTAAAAGAAAGAGAATTCGAATTTTTATTATAAGTCATAAGCCTACAAGTTGACCAAGTCGGCCTAGCCCTCCAACTGCCACCTATTCAACCCTCTTGGACAGTTATAAATTGGAGATCCATTCAACCCATTTGGAGATCATTCATTCAACACACAAGTATAATCTACACCTAGCAAAAGAGGAAAAAGGACAAGTCAAAGGAGAGAGAAGCAAGAAGAACTCAGCATCTTTGGCCGAATTTTTTACTTTTACCAGCTTGCACGTGTGAAGGACAAATTTATGTGAATAGGACGAGTTTCTTTTAGGTTGATTGTAGACTTAATTTTGGCCCTAGTTGTAGGATTAAGTTCTTCTGAGTTTGACCAAACTGGAGCATAATTTGTTAGTTTTTGTAGCATCGGATGTGTTCTAGCCACGAAATTTGGTGGAGAGGCTAGAATACATGAGATCTCCAAACCCAAAAATCGTTTCTGGAAATTCTACATAAAAATGACTTAATTAGATTATTAACCAGTTTTTAAATATTTCCCAAAGTCTAAACTTAGGGAATATGGTTAATTAATCAGTGTTAATTAAGTCAAGGTGAGAATCATCTAGAAACTCGCACGGATCGATCCATAGATGATCGTAGCCATTGATTAAGTTTTAACCTTGGTCACTGGTGCTCCGACAGAGGATTATAAGAGGAGATCGATGTGGTGATGGAGAAATCACTTGAGACACTTGAGAAGTTCGATTTCTTGGCAAATCGATTTCCAGAGTAGAAGCAGTCAATTGTCGGAGAGAGCTAGAGATCGAAGAAGTGAGAGAGGGGCAGAGACAGTGAGGTTGGAGGAAGTATTCCAGATTCAGTGAGTACATTTGCAAAGAGGCAGAATAGCCACAGAGAAGCTGACGCAGGGGCAGCATAGCAGCTTCTAGAGACAAGTTCAATTTGCTGAGAAGGAGAGACGTCTTCAGCTCCAGAGATTGGGAAGGAGTCCCAGAGCCCCAGAGAAGCATCTTTCCAGCCAACAGAAAGCAGAACGACTTCATCAAAGACCATTCAAAGGCTTGACATCAAGCAGGCTATGCAGAGCAATGCAGAGGCTGACGCAGAGGGCCATAGGGCCGAGTTTTTGAAGGCAAGTTGTGCCGAGAGTTTCCCTGTGAGGTGAGGAGAATTCCTCACTAGGTTTCTGCCAGAATTTTTCTCTATGGTATTGCCAGATTTTGGCATCCAATTGTACTCAGAATTTCTCACTAGTGCTTAATAATAAAACCCTCAGTTGTTGCAACGGTTTTCCTACATTGGGTTTTTTCGGGGACTTTTGTCCTAAATAATTGTGTTAATTTTATGTGTGTGCTAGCATTTCTCAGCTTCCAGCATTTTATTTTTCTGCAGAATTTTACTGTGAAGGTTGCAGTGTATTTATTTTGATATTTGTCATAATAGATAAATTGTTAATTAATTAACAATTAGGAGAAATAATATCAGTTGTTGCAATAGGATTCCAATTTGGAATTTTCACATGGTATCAAAGCGCAGTTGATCAGCCGGAGAGCTCAGAAAAACGAAGGAAAGGAATTTCAATGCTCAGTAAGGGCAGCAGGCTGAAATTCCCAAGGGCAGCACAGTATTCTGCCAGGAGGCCGAATTGCTCGAAGAAAGTTTGATTTTCCTGAGAATGGGGTAGAAAAATTCGATCCTTCCAGATCAAGTGATTCCAGAGGCAAAGGGAGCAGCATAGTACTTTTGTTGGGTAGATCTCTAGCTGGACGCAGAGCTTTTTGCAACAGTTCGCTAGAGTAGAATCAGTGTCAAGGTGGAAGAAAGAAGAGCACACATAGAGGGGAAATTTTCCTCCGGGAACTTCTAGTCTCAAGAAATTCGATTCTCCTTGCAAATTGGCAGTATTTGTGAGCATATCTTCTCACTCCATAAGGGAGTGTGAATAGCAGAGCAGCAGCTGAGCAGAAGGAAAGAGTAAGTTTTCGACAGTTCGTTGAGATGGACATTGTTCGGCTTAAGACAGATTGGGTGGAACTTCCAACTACGTCATCTAGAAGGCAAGGATGTCCTTCCTTCTAGATGAATATGGCCTGAAAGTCTATATTGATGCAGCGGTGATGGTTCCTTATGATGTAGATCAGCAAAAAGAATACGAGGAGATGGCACAGGCGAAGCAGTTGATCCTAGATGGAGTCAAGGATCATGTTCTCTCACACATAGCTAGCAAAGATACTGCCAAGAAGATCTGGGATGCTCTCTCCACATTGTACCAAGGTACTTCCAAGCAGCGAAAGATGTACCTAGAGGAAGTTGAGACTCATCAGGATGCAGAAAGGGGAACGCATAGACCCCTTCCTTACCAAGATTCAGGGAGTCTAAGACCAACTGTTAGTTGTTGGGGCAGCGCCCCAACCCACAAAGCTAGTGCGATCGGCACTCAATAGCGTCTCAGACGATTGGCAGGTCTTTGTCCAAAGCATATTAGGCAGAGATAGGCTACCAAATTGGGATAGAATGTGGGTTGATTTGCAGCAAGAGGAGTTGAGACGAGCTCTGCTAAAGAGCTCCATCAATGGTAGCAGTGGATCGAAGACGGTGAAGGAGGAGAATGTGGCCCTTGCATCAAAGGGTCCCAGACAAGGGTAGGGGGAGCAAAGAAAGAAGAAGAAGGACATGTCAAAGGTCAAATGCTTCAAATGTGGTGAGATTGGTCACTACATTACCCAATGTCCTCTCAGGAAGGACACGGAGAAGCGGGACCAGCAAGCAACTTCAGCAAAGATCGATCGTCTTTCCTCCAGGCTAGAGGAAGACCTCACCATGTTTGTCGATATACCTCTAGGAGTGAGGTGGGGTGACTTGATGTTGTAGCCACAGAGTGCTACAGTCGGACAAGGTCCTTGAGTAGTCCACCTCATGGATCATTACCTGGCTACAGGGGCCCACAGTGTTCAGTAGCAGGATGGATCAGTGGCAGTTGATGTAGTCAGTACCAAAATGACAGTTGCAGACTAGTAGCAGTCAGATGTTGAGGAGTGCAGTGCAGAGTTGGCAGCAATGCAGTTGGCAGAGTGCAGAGTTAGTAGCAACGTAGATTCCTTAGTGACAGTGCAAATGCTAGTAGCAGTCAGAGACTCGGGAGACAGATGCATCGTACTGATCACAGTTGATTCAGTATTTTGGATGCTTTTTAGTTGCAGCAGCAAAAGATGAGAGGGAGTTGCAGTGCAAATGCAGTGTTGGCAATAGTATGGTAGCGTCAGCAACAGCACAAATGCAGCATATATCAAAGTTGCATGGTTGTTGGTGGGTAGTATGGCTAGACATTAGCAGCGTGAACAAAGATGATGCAGAGACAGGGTGTTGTGGTAGGGAGTGCAGCACTAGAACACATTCATCGCTAAGAGGGAGTGTTAGTTTTTGTAGCATCGGATGTGTTTTAGCTACGAAATTTGGTGGAGAGGCTAGCATACATGAGATCTCCAAAACCCAGAAATGTTTCTAGAAATTCCGCATAGAAATGACTTAATTAGATTATTAACCAGTTTTTAAATATTTCCTATGTCTAAACTTAGAGAATATGTAAAATTAATCAGTATTAATTAAGTCAAGGCGAGAATCATCTAGAAACTCAAACAGATAGATCCAGAGATGATCTTAGCCATTGATTAAGTTTTAATCTTGATCGTTGGTGCTCCAACAGACGATTATAAGGGGAGATCGATGTGGTGATGGAGAAATCACTTGAGACACTTGAGAAGTTCAATTTCTTGGCAGATTGATTTCCAAAGTAGCAGCAATCAATTGTTGGAGAGAGCTAGGGTTCGAAGTAATGGGAGAGGGGTAGAGACAGTGAGGTTGGAGGAAGTATTCTAGATCCAGTGAGTGCATTTGCAAAGAGGCAAAAGAGCCACAAAGAAGTTGACGCAGGGCGGCGCAGCAACTTCTAGAGGCAAGATCGATTTGTTGAGGAGAGACGTCTTCAGTTCCAGAGGCCAAGAAGGAGTCCCAGAGTGTCAAAGAAGCATATTTCCAGCCAACAAAAGGCAGAACAACTTCATCAAAGACCAATCAAAGGCTTGAAGTCCAGCAGGATGCGCAAAGAAACACAGAGGTTGACGCAAGAGGGTCAGAGGGTCGAGTTTCTAAAGGCAAGTTGTGACGAGAGTTTGCCTATGGGGTGAGGAAAATGCCTCACTAGATTTCTACCAGTATTTTTCTCTGTAGGATTGCCAGATTTCAGCATCCAGTTGCACTCAGAATCTCTCATTGTTGCACCAGTTTTCCTACATTGGGTTTTTCCAGGGACTTCTGTCCAAAAATAATTGTGTTAATTTGATGTGTGTGTGCTAGCATTTCTTGTCTTCCAACGTTTTATTTTTCGGTAGAATTTTTTTGTGAAGGTTGCAGTGTATTTATTTCGATATTTGTCGTAGCAGATAAATTGTTTATTAATTAACAATTAGGAGAAATAATATCAGTTGTTGCAATAGGATTCCAGTTTGGAATTTTCACACAATTGACCAGCGTTGACTTTAACTTCTAGAGGAGGGTTTGTTTTGGTATAGCATTGGTTCTTGGCTTGGATATATATCATTTTGATCTGATTTTATAAGGAAAGGATTGTTGGTTTTTTCCCCATTGTGGGTTTTCCTAGGTTAAAATTGTGTCTTGTTTCTTGTGCATTGTGATCTCTATTTTGAATGGTTGAACAAAAGTGTAATTGCTTGATGAAGAATAATAAAAGACTAAAAGAACAATAATTTTCACAAGTAATTATCAAGAAAGAGAAATTAAGTGCTTGCCTCTATTACACTTAATTTCTCAACATGGTATCAGAGCTTTGGTGAAGGAAAGAAGCTTGAAGATCACAATTTGTTGGCAATCTTGATTGAAGACATCTATGTAGTAGCTCTCCCTCTCTTCCTATGGCCAAGTACATAAAAGGAATTTCAAGACTAAGGATTCTCTTTGAATCCATCAAAGAATACATCATCACCTTTGTTTCAAAATTGTCTACATCCAAGATAGTCTTTGATAACTTAATGAAGGTTGGATGAAATCTAACATTAGTAGTTGAAGACGAAGAAGCCCTAAAGAAAGTTAAGCATGAAAGTCACTATTCTGCTCTTACAAGTTCAATTGAAGATGACAACACGTGGGTAATTGATAGTGAAGCTTCAAGGCATATGACAAGTGAACGTGAACATCTCACCAATCTATCAAGAGGAAATTCTTCTCACGAGGTCGAACTTGGAGATAATAGCTATCTAGTTGAAGGCATTGGATCTACCTCCATCAAGTTGGAATCTGATGGGAACATTCATCTCAACAACAAATTCTATGTTCCAGGTTTGAAAAAGAATTTTCTTTCTATTACATGTTTAAATAAGATAGCATTTATTGATGGAAAAGTGGTTGTTTGGGCTAAGGGATCTGGTATAGAAAGTGCTAGGACTATTGAGATTCGTGAGGGAAGGTTGTATAGACTTCTAACTCCTCTTCCTCAAGCTTTAGTACACATTGACACCAATACATGTGAATTATGGCATAGAAGATATAGCCACCTTTATTATAAGATATTGCCATCCTTGAGTCAAACGGTTACAGGTATGCCCAAGTTGAAGGAAGAACATGGAGTTTGTAAAGGGTGTGCTCTTGGAAAAAATGTAAAGAAGTCATTCCCTAGAAGTGACTCAAGATCCAAAGAAAATTTGGACCTAATTCATTCTTATGTGTGTGGTCCAATGTCTGAAAAATCACTTGGTGGTCATCTATACTATGTAACATTTATTGATGACTATTCTAGAAAGACTTGGATCTATTTCTTGAAGTCTAAAGATGAAGTGTTTGATAAGTTCTAGGAATTCAAGGTTGAAGTTGAGAACATAATAGAAAAGAAGAATAAGACCTTAAAATCTGACAATGGAAGTGAATATACATCTAAAGAACTTGTATCTCTTTGTAAAGGAGTTGGGATTAAGAGGGAGTTGATAGTCCCCTATAATCATCAACAGAATGGTGTCGCTGAACGAAAGAATCGATTCATTAAAAAATGTCTAAGATCTCTGATACATGATCAAGATCTTCCCAAATTCCTACAGGGAGAAGCCTCCATGATTGCAGCATATATTCAAAATATAATTCCTCAAAATTCTTGGTGACATGACTCCAGAAGAATATTTTATCGAAAAGAAGCCTATGTTGAACATCTAAGAATCTTTGGTTGTCTGGTCTACATTCACATTCCCAAGGACAAGAGAAAGAAGTTGGATCCCTCAAGCATGAGAAGAATCTTTGTTGGTTATAGTGATTCATCTAAAGCATAGGGAATCTACTTCGAAGGACAACATCACATTGAAATAAGCAAAGACGTCACATTTGATGAAAGTATTGCATACAAAAAGTCCAAGGATATCCCCATCAACACTGAGGATGAGGAAGGACTTGTCTTTCCTGGTGAAGATAGTCCAAGATAAATTAATCCTCTAGAGTCCAAAACACTCAATTGATCATCATCAAGAACCAGAAGGACCAAGCGAACCTGTGGACCCTATTATCATTCCAGAAACCAAAAGGAGACCTACTTGGCCTAGAACAACTTTGCAAGACGCTGAAAGAAATGCAGCTCCAAGTGGAACATTCGGAGAAAGTAAGAGGCCCAAAAGGTATTCTAGTTTTGCAGCATTTATGACCAAGCTCATTGAATTAGAACCCTACTTATGAAAAGGCAGTTGAACAACAAGTATGGAAGAATATCAATCAATAATTAAGAATGATGTTTGGGAAATCATTCCTAGGCCTGAAAGTAAATCTGTTGTGACTTCCAAGTGGGTTTATAAGATTAAGCATGCAGTTGATGGAAGCATCAACAAATACAAGGCAAGATTTGTGGCTAGTGGATTCTCCTAGCAAGAGGGAGTTGACTATGATGAAACTTTCACTCCAACAACTAGGTACACAACAATTAGAACTCCTATTTCTATTACAGCTTCTATGGGATCGAATATAGATCAAATAAACGTGAAGACCACTTTTCTTAATGGCATAATTGATGAAGTATATGTAGAACAACCTCAAGGATTTGAGGTCCATGGGAAGGAGTCCCATGTTTGCACATTAAAGAAAGCACTATATGGTTTAAAACAAGGTCCTAGAGCATGGTATGCTCATAAGGCTTGGTTTCGTTAGAAGTATTGCAAATTCGAATATACACATCAAAGTGGTAAAGAATGAACTAATGATAATATTGCTAATATGTGGATGACTTATTAGTGACAGGTGTACAGCATCTCATTATTTAGTGTAAGAGGGAGCTAGTAGCAAAATTTGACATGAAGGATCTTGGATTGATGCACTATTACTTGGGACTTGAGGTTTAGCATAAACCTGGCGAAATCTTTCTTGGTCAAGGAAAATATGTGATCAAGATCCTATAGAAATTTGGGATGATTGATTGTAAGCCAATGCCCACTCCTATGATAACCAATTTGAATAAGCTAAGAAGTTTAGATTCAAATCATGTTGATCCATCATCATACTAGAGTCTAGAAGTTGACTGGTTCTCTAATGTATTTAATGAACACCCAACCAAACATATGCTTTGTTGTAAATACTTTGAGCCAATTTCAGATGGAGCCCAGACATGATCATTGGGTGGCAGGAAAGCACATCTTGAGATATCTTCATGCAACCATACATTATTGTTTGAGGTATGTTGCAGAAAATGAGATTTGATTATTAAGTTACATTGATTCTAACTGCGTTGGCAATGTTGATGATGGGAAAAGTACTATTGATGGTTGTTTTTATTTGAGATTTGTTATGGCTTCTTGGATGAGCAAAAAACAAGATTGTGTTGCACTAAGCATTGTTGAAGCTAAATATCTGGCAACGAGTGAAGTTAGTTGTGAAGCGGTTTGACTCTGTAAATTACTTATTGATTTGTTTGAAGGTCTTTCATGCAAGGTCCAAGCACATTATGATTAAGTACCACTATATTTGAAACATGGTGTAGGATGGAGCTGTGAAGCTACAATATATCTCCACTGACAAACAGGTAGTTGATGTATTGACAAAGACACTTCCTAAAAGAAAGCATGAGTATTTATGAGACAAGCTTGGACTTGTGGATAACACCGCCCGAATTGAGAGGCAATGAGGATGGACACCTAGTTTTTAGGATTAACACACTAATTCAAGTACATGGACCCAGATAGGGAGAATGGTAGATTGGATAAGCATCATGGACAAACATTCTTGTGTCATGCACTGTGGCCAATTACGATTAACACCCCAATTCAAGTACATTGACCCAGATTAAGAAGAATGGTTTGATGGACGGGCATTTCCTTGTGTCAAGTACTATCACTGATTAGGATTGCCACTCCTAAGTCAACCACTGTGGCGGTGAATTAGGAAATGGTCCTATGGAGGACATACTCTGAGGAACCTAGGTGGAGCATGTGCCTCGAAGAGGCAGTTGTGTGGTGGCATGTTGAATGCCTCCCAACATTGTGCTTTGATCTAGTGGAGAGATAGAACTTATTAACAAGGCCTTGGTAATTTGACAATGTTGGTCATGATGATGTTTATCATTAGTAACGATGCTTATCAATCTAGATCCTTTCTTATAAGATATTTCAACTTGAGAATATCCCGATAAGTCATTATAAATACTTCCCTAGTTAAGAAGAAGTGTTGAAATCGTAACTAGGTTCGGTCTTCATAATGTATATTTATCATTGATGTATTTATTATGATTTGTCAAGTGTGTTCTTCATGCTAGAGTCAAAAGAAGAAAAAAAATTGAGTCAAAATAAAATTTCTTTGTGACATGTCCCATTTGGACATTTAAAAGAAAGAGAATTTGAATTTTTATTATGAGTCATAAGCCCACAAGTTGACCAAGTTGGCCCTCCTTGGAGAAGTCAGACTAGCCCTCCAAGAAGCACCTATTCGATCCTCCTAGACAGTTATATATTGGAGATCCATTCGACCCATTTGGATATCATCCATTCAACATAGAACAAGTATCATTTGCACCTAGAAAAAGATGAAAAAGGATGAGTCAAAGGAGAGAGAGAAGCAAGTTAAAGCAAGAAGAACGTGCCATCTTTGACCAGATTTCTGACTTTTAACAACTTGAACGTGTGAAGGACAAATTTCTATGAAAAGGCCAAGTTTCTTCTAGGTTGATTGCAAGCCGAATTTCGGCCCAGGTTGCAGGACCACATTTTTCTAACTTTGACCAGATTAGAGCAGATTTGACCAACATTGACTTTGACTTTTTGAGGTTACTTGGAGGAGGGTTTGACTTGGTATCTTGGTGGCAGTTTAGCATTGGTTCTTGGTTTGGATATCTCTGATTTTGATCTGATTTTATAAGGAAAGGATTGTTGGGTTTTCCCCATTATGGGTTTTCCCAGGGTAAAATTGTCTTGTCTCTTGTGCATTGTGATCTTTATTTTCAATGGTTGAACAAAAGTGTAATTGCTTGATGAAAAATAAGTAATGACTAAAAGAACAATAATTTTCAAAAATAATTATCAAGAAAGAGAAATTAAGTGCTTACCTCTATTACACTTGGTTTTTCAACAAATTCTACTTTGCAAAGTCCATGTTTACCAAATCCTAGGACTTTATCAAGAGGATGGGTCTTTGGAGGAGAACACCTCCAAGATTAGAGAGTTGTTTGGTTTGTATTTTCAATATGTCTTCTCCCTTTGTCAACTTTCAGACTTTGTTTTGGCAACCAAGCAAGCTTGTTACCAAGTAATCCCCAAGAAGGTTAGTGTGGTGGATCAAGATCAACTAAATGTTATGCTTTCTGAGGAACTCTTTCTAGCTCCTTTCTCTATGAAGAATGGGGTATATCCACTAGTATTAATGGATTGCATTGTGAGTTTTTTAAGGCAATATTGGATACAATAGGCAAAGACCTCTCTTTCATGGCCAATAACGTTTTTTCTTCAAGTAACTTGAAAACCTCTCTTAACCATGGGGTTATTGAGTTGATTTCAAAAAATGCTTCTTGTGATCCTACTAGGCTATGGAAGCCCATTACTTTTCTCATTGTCTTGTATAAGATTCTAGCTAAGCCCCTAACATTTTGTATACAGAGCGTGGCCTCACACATTATTTGGGAGGAGCTGAAAAATTTTGTACAATTCTCGATATGTCTTCCCTGCATGGGAAACCATGGATTAAGCTAAACAAACTGGCCAAGGTCCCTTGTTTCTAGAGATAGATTTTGACAAAGCTTATAACAAGGTTTATTTGTCCTTAATCATAGATATGCTTTAATCCTTGATTTTGGCCCAAATTATGTTGCTATGGTACAAACCCTCTTTTCTTATGCTTTAACCTTTATTTTATGAGCAACATTCTTATTGAACACATTCCACTACATTCTTCAATCAAACAAGGATGCACCTCTACTCCTTACCTTTACGTTTTGGTTGTTGATGCCTTAAGGTATTTATTGGGGCCAACAAGAATGCAATGAAGAATTCATGGTATCTCTCTTATCAATGATTCAAAAATGATGAACCATCAACTTTTTTATGATTCTCTTCTTTTGGTGTGCTTGGATCAACATTTAATGCAAATTACTCAGGTGTGTTTGGATACTTTTTGCAATGCCTCTAATGCTATAGTCAATGAACAAAAATTAGATTACTGGTTGGTTGGGTTTAAGGGCTCACCAGGTTAGATTCCATATTTATGGAATTGGTTCAAGCCTCAAGAGATTGGTTGTTATCTTGGGATCCCATTTGGTACTAAAATCTTAATTGTTGATATGTGAAACCGATGTCCTTCGTAGTTGTAATCCAAGATTTTCATCTACCAAACCAGCAATATCCCTTTGATAATGAGCTTACAAAATTTTTGTGTATTCTCTAAGCCTTGCACATCTACTATGTCTCTCTATGGCTTCCAAACAAGGCTCAATTCTTGATATTGGAACAAATTCCTGGGTCTTTTCTTTGGTCCAAGTATGGTGACAAGTGAGGACTTTATATGGTTCCTTGGGAAGTTTGCATTACACCTAAAGAGGAAGGTGGTCTTAGCCATATTGATGTGGCAACACTAGGTTGTATCTTGGCCACAAAATGTATAGTTAGGTTCCTTGGAGGATCTACCCTGTGGTAGGTTCTCTTGTTTCATCAGTTTCAGTCTATCAAACTCTACTCTTAATTTGAATCCCTTTCAATATGTGTGTTGTTATCTCATACCCTCAGTACCTTAAGGTGTTTATATCAATCATTTGTCAAAGCATAACAGAGGTTTAAAGGTTTGTCGCTCTTTCGCTCAAGTGAAACTTCTCTAGGAGTCCTATTAACTGAATATTAGCATTGCAACCTATTTGGAATTGGTTGAATCAAGGGGTAGTATATTTTTTAGTGTCACAAAATTCATGCTCATGGACTAAGTAAGAAAGGGGTCTTCTTCTCGAGGATTTTTTGGGAATTTACATTTACATACAATTATTGGCAAGATTGGAAAGATATATCCCATCACAAAGCTCTCTTGTCCTCAAATAAGGTGACTATCAAAGACATCATGGGTTTGCTCCATCCTAAAAATGATTACAAGCTAAACATTGACATGTATGGATCTTTTTGGAGAGATTAAGAGTGGAGATTTGGGAAGTAACTTCAATAGTATGGTTCCAAGAAACTTGACTCTCTTTTGCATCTAAAGAACCCTAAGTTACAAACTCTAAGTTGTTTACTAGAATTTCCATCCAAAGCTCATCTTACCAAAATTCGGTTGACAAATGGCCTATGCTTTGGTTGCAACTGCTTAGAGACCTTGAAGGATATTTTATGGAAGTGCAACTTTGCTAGAGCTCATTAGCAATTTGTACAAGAATGAAATTCAATGTCATTTTAGGAGCCGCTTCATTTGCTTGCATCTCTTCTTCGTGACTCAGGTCTATGGTATTGTCCAACTTCTTAGGTATTTGGGATTGGCTTCAAATTATAGCTTTATTTACAATTTGGAAGCTAAGATGCTTTAGGAGCCGCTTCATTTGCTTGCATCTCTTCTTCGTGACTCAGGTCTATGGTATTGTCCAACTTCTTAGGTATTTGGGATTGCCTTCAAATTATAGCTTTATTTACAATTTGGAAGCTAAGATGCAAATATGTCTTTGCTAATGAGGTCAATTCAATCCAATCTTTTCATCTTGACAAAAAGAGATATGTATGTAATTGTCTACCAAAGATTACCACCTGATCAAGGATGCCAAAGAGTTAAAATCTTAAGCATATTTGGAGTTTATTGCTTCCCTAGTAGCTCTTAGGAAGAGGATATGAAATATCATTATATATACCTGATCTGAAAATGGGGCACCTAGGCTTCTTGTCTAACTTACAAGAACCTCTCCTACTTCCAAAGCTTTAAATATTCCCAAGTCTTAATGATTAACCAATGCGGAATTAATAAGTGCTTGATATTAAGGTGTACGCTAGTATTTGTTTTTAAATTATTCAGGTGCTTTAAATTAATGCGATGAAACTGATAAAATACATACAACCTAAGTCACCGGATTCGTCCTAAACCCCCTACCAATCCCGAATCCAATGAATCCGACACGATTCGGTCCAGATTCGTGTCCAAATCATGACACGTCGTGTCCGTTTCCGACACGTCGAATCCGAGGTCGTGTCACGATTTTCAAAAGCGTGTCGTGATTTTGGGACACGTGTCCTATTTCCAGGACTCGCTAAGCTCAGTGCGGGAAAGAAAAGGGCGTGTTTACTCATTAATATTTTCATTTGGCAAGTGATTTGTGCTGTTGGCAAGTGATTTGTGTTGTTGCAGCAAGGAATAGAGCATTTTGGCAGCTTCATGATCAAGTCTAGGCCCTAGTATGGATATGCTATTCATGGTAATGTTAAATTCTTAAAGTAAAAGTGACATTCTCCTTAATC
>APFE031011846.1:0-11914 GCA_000404065.3 Pinus taeda | reverse complement strand
ATATATAACGTGTCCTATTCCGGGGGGTTAGCGTGTCTCAATCCAACACCACGAATCTCAAACCCTACGTGTCCCGAATCCCTGTGTCAGGTGACTTAGCATACAACAGTAAATAATGCAGCAGTAAAACAAGCACATAAGGCAGCAATTTAATCTAGAATTCACCCAAAACTCTTGGGCTACATCTCCTTGAGCTGTAGTCAACTTGACTAGGCTCTCTGGGATTATGGAAGGTCCTTTTACAAGCTTTTGGCTCAACTCCTATTGTTTTACACGGAAACAGTGGGTTCAGACACCAGGTCATTCCTTGGCTCTTGAAGCTCTGGCTCTTGGCTCTTGGTTCTGGCTCTTGGCTCTGACTCTGGCTCTTCGGCTTTGGCTCTGGCTCTAGCTTTTCGGCTCTGGCTTCTTTGGCTCGCTATCAGTTTACAGCTCTCTTGGCTTTTCACTTGACTTCCAAGTGACTCCCTTGGTTGTTCTTTTTCCTTCTGCGCTGCCTCTTTCTGCTCTTTTTTGCCTTAGCTTCCTGCTTTGGCTTCGCTTTCAGCAACAACCCCAACAACCTTCCACAACTTTTGTCTCTATCGTTCTGTGGCTTTTTATGCCAAATCGGTGTTGCCTATTCATTTTCCCTTTCGAGCTCTCTGCCTTCCTGCTTTGGTCCGCTCAAATCCCTTCTCTAAGCGTTAGCCATCATTGCTAAACACCCTCAAGGATGGTGGCCCCCTGTGTTGTAACGAAAGGGGCCATCGGGCCTTTGAAATCCCAAATTTTGGCATTCTCGGCCTACATAAGGAAAATACACTAAACACAGGAAAAATCCATAAAGAACAGTGTTCACTGGACTTCAAATCTTCATAAATGCACACTATATCCCTATCAGGTCTGCCTGAAATCACTTATCGCAAGTCGCAATGCCCATGTTTCACGATTTCCCCTTTGTATTTTAAAATACATTAAAACACTGCAAATTCCCGCAAAACAGCCTTATGGTGGATTTGAAATATTATTCATTTGCATTTCGGAACCCCTTCAGGTCCGGATTCATCACATCACATATATATATAACATATAGCCCCGCGTCATTGCGTAGCTCCAATGCAATATTGCGATGCGACTTGTCGCAATCGCATATCGCACATACCCCGGACCGTTAAGGTGCACTCCACTGTTATCGCCGATTGCGATATCGCTTTGTTGTAATCGCGGATTGCGATATCGTGATCGCAATAATCATATAACCCGTTCCGATATCCTCCACCTGCAACCGCTGATTGCAATTTGCTGATCGGATCTGGACTGTTGATCAGCCAGATCCGACGACCCCTGTTCATTGCTCTGTTGACCGCCGATAAGCCCATTTTTCAATGTTTTCTCTATGGTTTTGCCTTCCGATAGTGTAATCCAATATTTCCAAAGCTTCTCCTTTTGCAATGTTTTTTGGATTTTTAGAAGATTTTGAAGACTTAGAGGGTTTTTAGGACCCATTCTTAGGGGATTTTCCCTCTCTTTTCCAAAGGAAAAAGGGAGGCTTCATTTTGTTATAACTTCTGCATCCTAAGTCAGTTTTTGCCCATTCAAGTTGTAGTAGATTCAAAAGGAAAAGATCTCTGCAATGGGGCTATTTCCCGGAACTTCCTTGGACTTTCATTTTTCCTCTATGAGGACCACTAGACTTAGGAGTCTATCCAAAATCAATTTTGGATCAATACCCTTCCGTTTTCAATTTCGGATTTTAGCTATCTTATAAACTTTTCCATACAAGATATATTTTTCAAAAAGAAATGGTGCTTCAATCTTTGGTTCCCAACATTTATCATGGAAGTTTCAAGTTCAATCTTCTCTTGCCTCTTTACATCTTCAAAACAAAGCATCAACAATTTCCATACCACATGAAAGAATATGCAAAAGGGATACCAACTTTTAGTCTCCACAAATTATGATGATTCTAGTGATCTTATAGCCTAAAAGGTTTCTTATCTCTTGTTGAATATTGATCTTGTACGACTACAACTAGGAAATGTATGTATTAGTGTATTGTAATAATTAACTATGCACATTAATTATTATTTGCGCATATTAAATCAATTTTAAAATCATCAAAAATCAACTTTGTAATTATCAAGATAAGGTTGACTCATTTTAGCAACATGTATTCCTATTATCTTGCATTAACATGATTCTAAGTTGCATATAAGCTTAACGTGCAAAATTCCTCAGTTAACTAGCTTGATCTTCTACTTGACTAGCTCATGTCTTTTCGTATAATAAGGCGTGAGGATGCTTTGTTTTAAAGAGAGTGAGAACAAAAACATTAATGTTTAATGATGATTGACACAATAAAGCATTTTATCTAAGGGTGGAATTTTATTCCTCAAAGTGTTTCTCAACTATACATATTGTGTTATTTTGATCCAAGTGCTTCGTGAGCTAGTCTTGAGGTGTTGATCCTCGCAATGCTCAAATTTCTAGATGATATCAAAGTTGTGGAGAGACTAGCTCCACTTTGAGAACTAGATTGAGGATTCTATCACTGCATATGTGATTTTGTGCATGTTGGAGGATTTTCTCTACGATTGCACAATCTAGCCTCATATCAATGCTTGTAGAGGACCTATCGATGCAAAATTATCTAAAATTGAACCTTGATAGCTCCATAGATCTAAAATTTAAGTCTAGAGGGTGCTACACAAATTCACGAAAAGCATTGCATCCTGAAGCCTATCTAACAATATAGACCCCAAGGTAGTGAATTTAAGAGGGAATAGCCTTTTATTTCAGAAAAATTGCCCTTTGTTTGCAAAATCTAACAAAAACATTCAACCAAATTTAGTCATCCAAACTTTGTAAACCTTTCATTTTTTTTAATTTCCTATTATTATTTATATTATAATAATAATAAATTAAAAGGCATAAATATTTATCTAGCATTGTTGCACTTTCCTACTATTGTTGCACTTTTCCTAGTAGTGCCCTTTTCTTCCTAGTGCCTTCATTCTTGTTAACCCTCCCTCTTTTTCTAATCACCCTTCCCTTTCTCCCATCAATTGACCTTCCCTCACACTGACCTATTTCTCCTCCATGTCAACCATGTCACCCATCCACCCTCTCTCCATGCCACTAGTCTCCCTTCCTCACTATTGACATCCTTTTTCCATCAACCACTATCTTTTTCTTCTCAATCAACATCCTACTACCAACCTTGTTTAGTCCAACTAGCTTTGTGTCATTCATTGGTCACAAACTCCTGCCAACAATCCTACACAACAATCGCTACTTGCAAACCTGTATAGCAATCACCACCAAACTGATGGGCCATCCAACCACATCAACACAAGTTTGTTGCCATGTCAGCATAGGCTCATGGCCACAAAAATTAACACATTAGCCAAGCCCAATCACCAAATACAACTAATTGACACCACAAAGTTGACATGTAGATTGGGCATAATCATCAAGTACAATTAGCAAGCATAGTGAGGACCCAGTGAATAACCACATTCATGTCTGAAGTTTAAACAATCAGTGGTTTACCATGTCAACACCTTCACAATCAGTAGCCATGTTAGAACTTAGTTAACACCCTTTAGAGACTCCCCACCATTGGGCACCAAATTTTAGGACCCTAACTTCAACTAATGTTTTCATAGCTACAAATTCCTATTTTAGTGCATTTTTTTTACTTGAGCAATTTCTTGAGCTATACCCATAGTTTGGTTTTGAAAATTTCATCATTTGGTACTTTAAATTTTAGGCCTTTTAAAAACAATATGCTTCCCTAAGTTTTTGGAAACATTTAAGAGGCATATGTTTCACATACAAACATCTTTTCCAGTGTGATTTTTTTAAGTGCTTAATATTTTGCATACATTCCAATGGTGCACTTATGCTCATCATGCTTTCTAATTTCTTATTATCTCACAAATAATTTTTAGAGGGTTAAATTTTGAACAAGAAAGCTTTATTTTCACATCACACTATGTACTCCACTCATACATTTTATAAATTCTTGTCTGCCATATTGCATGTTGCATAACCTCCTTTAATTTTTCATTAGATGCTCTTGTTGATGAAGAAACATTGCTTCTCTATAAACATCATGAGAAGAAGGAAATGTTGCTAAACATTCATGCCAAGAAGTTTGCTTACTTGCAACAATCTAATGATCAATTTCATCATGAAGTTGCCTCCCTACAAGATGTTAATGATGAGCTACATGGGAAAAATGCTTCATTGTAACATACTATTGATCAACTACGAGATTAAATCAATCTTTTGCAGGACTTTGTTCCACGACATCATGAGGAGGCTCTTCCACTAACGTAGGTAAAGTTTGTCTCTTTTAATGAATATTAAGATCTGAAGTCTAACCATGATCTCCTACATCATAGTGGGTTGAGAACAATTAAATCATTCAAAATTTGTAATGCCCAAGGTTTTTGTGAGCTTGAAGAACAATAGCTAAATGGTACAAAAAAGTTGGTGCCTTACTTGGCTCTAATAAGCAATCTTCTCTTGATTTTGAGAAGCACAATGAAGGATTTGGTTCCATATTTGCTTCACCAAATGGGTTGCAACTTACAATAGTGATGGATTTGCAAAGAATGGATTGCATATCCTCTTGAGCCTATGATGAGACCCATTCAAGCTAGCCTTAGATACTCTTTGACTTTCATTCCCAGAGAAATCACTCTAATCCCTCTACAACACATAATTCACAAGAACCAAACCCTGCTTTAATTGTTATTGATTTGCAGAATTTTATTCTTGGACCACCATATGATTCATCATTTAATATTTATCGATGCCAAGACTTGAACCTAATACTAATTCACGAGAAACACATTTTGTCGATGTTTGTAGCTCAGGCAAGTACTTCTACATAGACCTAAGTGTATAGTCATGCAAAAGTTGTCCAAAGTCTCCTTAGACACTTGCTCTAGCATGAGCAGATTGCATTTGTAACTTAGCCTATGCTTTTAACTTAGGAAAAGCACATGAGTGTTATGTTGGCTAATTTTAACTTTGGAAAAGCACATGAGTGTTATGTTGGCTAATTGACCTAAAGAAACACTGAAAAAAGTAAAGTATTTACTTTAGTCATTATGTTTTAATCCCAACCCTTGATCTCAAGTGAGGCAAGATCTAATCTCGACCATCAATCACTTTCGAGATTAGGGTTAGGAATTATCTCAACGAAAAGTTATAAAAGCAAGGCTAAGGAGAAGGAGCAAGCCACACCACACAACAACACAAGATTTAGAGAGACACATCAATGAGAGCAACAAGGAGACCTAGATCAACCAATGAGGGCTTAATTAGTTGGATTAGATCCAGTTTACATGTAATTTCCTTAGTTGGGCCATTATCCCGGGACGAGAACCGAAGTAGGTTCTAAATATTTTAATGATGAACTGATTTGATTGGGCAGAATATGCTGTCATTTTTATGAGATTGGTTATGTTTTTACTTCCACTTATTTAAGTTAAGAATCTAGATGTGCACAAAGTCACAGGGTTCGTCAAAATTCTAGGTTAAAGTTTGAAATTCGATGAACTCCAAAGAAAACTTTGAATTCGTTTTGGTTCGATGAAGTTTTTTGCAGCCAACGCTTCCATATGTTGTTATGGATTTACATGCCTTCACGAGTCTTGTGTGTCTTATCCATACTAGCGACCAAATCAATTTTAACCATTGAGCCTCATCTCTATATTGTGGTGTCGTCAACTCGTTGCATTGGGTGATTGTGCCTTCCTCCCTTTGGTGATGGTTGCAATTCACTACTAGTGATGCTCACACTATCACAAGTCACGACTAAGTACCCACTCACAAACTACTGGCCACAATTACAAGTGATTATTTATGACCCCTTTTTTCAATTTTATATATGAGACTATGACATGTACCAAAGCAAATATATCATGGAGATGTCATCGTTGCAACAGAACAACTACAAGGTAGCGATCCAGTGATCCAAGTGGAGTAAGTTGCTCATGGAATGAGTAGGCAGTGAACCTGAAAAGTACATTTCCGCTATAGTATATTCATCCTAGTCCATGGTTATTCTCCCATACCTACAACCAAACCCATAGTTCATCCCCAAGCTGCGGCAATTGCGATTCTTGAACTGGAGTGATCTCTTTGATATGCTTGCCAAACAAATCTTCTCTAAATAATATTGGTTTATCTGAGCAGGAATTCCTATTCTATTCTCCACTAGAAAAGGGCCGAACCCAAACAAGCACAACCAAGACCCAAATGAACCAATTTCGCTGAAAAACCTTCTATTTATACACTTTTAAGTTTTGAATATCTTATATAGATATAGATATAGATATATAGATATATAATATATAATATAATTTTAATAATAAAACCAATGAATTATATAAAATAAAATCAATAAAGTGTAACCTAAATATAAGATAAATAAAATATAAATATAAAATTATTATAAATTTTATAATGATGAACGAAAGCCTTGGGTTCAAATCTTGTGTTATCCCCCCTGATCGGGGTGAGAAGTTGGACATGATGAAGATGTAGTCCTACCAAGCTTACAAAAAAAATATAATGAAATATAACATTAATTATATATATATATATGAAAGAAAAATGTATATAGCCGAACTTCATTCAAATCTTACTCTAAAATTCAAGCCCGAACCGAATTTAATCGTTGTCAAAACTGAACTCGAGCTTTTGAACCATGTGACTTAGGTTGTCCATTCATTCGGTGGATTTGTAATGTGCTAGGACAATGGATTGTCAAGTACTAGGTTTGCAAGAGAATTAACATGGCATCAGAGGGATAACCTCTAAAAATCAATCTCAAAGTACCAGGACTGTACAAGATTTTGCTAGTGCCAAGTTCGGCCATGATCATACAAAGCAGGTTTAAGAGGAAAAAAATGTCATACAACTTCATACAATGATATCGATGACACAAGGGACCTGAATTTGAAAAAAAAATTGTGGTTTGCAAAGAATTAAAAAGAAAAACAAAGTAACGCATGTGAGGCGCTGACAATATGAGTGGATTGTCAAACCTACTTAGTTGCCTATCGCCAAGAGGTGTAGCTAATAGCGCTAAGCAGAGGTTGACCAGCAATAGAGCACATACTCACAACAAGAAGGTGAAGGCAACACAAGGATCAGTCTAAGCGACATGGGTTGTGGTCAAGTCGCTAGACTAGCCGTTAACACAGAAGGAGCTGACGTGAAGAGATCGTGGGAGACAAGGTTGTTGCTAGTCAGGTTGAGCAGGGATAAAAGAAAAGGTTGGAAAACAACACAAGCCACCGACAAGGACTAATAGCGTAACCTAGCTTGAGATAGCAAGGAAGAGATACCACGATTGCAAGAAGTTGACAATAGAGCGCATAGCATGGGGCAGACTACTTGGTGCCAGTGGGGTCAACCAATAACGGACAAAAAATGCAAGTCATCGACAAGGAAGAAGGATCAATGCATAGAGATTTAGTCAAGCCGCCAATCGAGGCTAGACCACAGCAGAAGAGAAGAAAGGCAGTGCGTGACACCAGCGTTCAATTAAGCTACCAATTAGGCCGACACGAGTCGATTCTAAGTAAAGCATGGAAAGGGGTGTTCAAGGTGTGTAGCCTTTGAAGTGCACAAAACAAAACAACGGCAAGGAGGCCACTGAACGAGTTGCACAGCTTCTAAGCACGGGGAAGTCGTTATGGGAGACAATAGACTGAGAAGTAGGGAATTGTGAGGATATAAATCCAATGCATCGAGAGTGATTGGCAGAAGTCAACCCTCAAAAAAGAGAGCGTGAGATTGTACCAATCAGGGTCTGACAACCAAAATTTTTTAGTTAATTTTTCCAATTTCAAGATGGCAACCACTAGTTTGAGATTCAAGGACAAGTTGGACGGTGCTTACAACTTCAATCCATGGAAGGAGAGGATGGCATTGGTTCTAATGGAAAACAACCTAAGGGATTTCTTCAACATCCATATTACAGCTCCTTCAGAAGCTACAGCTCTAGTGGCCCACAAACCAAAAGATATAAAAGCCAGATGTATCCTCATGGATGGAGTGAGGGATCTGTTGAAATATGTAACTAGGTTTAGTCTTCACAATGACATATGTAATCATGATTTTATGTATTTGATGTAATGAGAAAAAATAAATTTATCATTATTGATTTTGAGGCATGGATTTCGTGCTCAAGGAAATTTATTTTGTAGGTCAAGCTCCCACTGAGAGCTTCTAGGGATTATGAGTCATTGTCAAGTATAAATGACCCATTTGGGCATGCTACAGATTGTAAAAAGAATTTATTTGAGTCAAATCAAGTCAAAGAACCCTCCAAGTCGAAGTCATAATGCAAAGATCAAGTTGACCTTCACTCGTGACCAAGTCGACTTAAAGAGGAGCAACTTGACCTAAAGGAAAGCCTATACAAAGGAGACCTCAACCTCACTTGGTGAGACACAACACTCACACTCAAGTTCGATCATAAGAGAGAAAAGGAGTGCGAAGAAGAAGACAAAGGAGGAAAAAAAAGTTGAGTTTTTGGGATTGTTTCTACGCTAATTCTCTCCACAGGTGCGAAGGAATTAGGGTTCTTGTTGCTGAAGAAAAGTTGAGTTCCAAAAGTGAAGTTAGGTCATCAGGAAGAGTTATTTTGGAAGCCGAATTCACTAGGAGAGAGAATCTAACCAAGCGAAGGAGAAAGGAACAAGATCTAGGGTTTCTACAGAAGATTTTTCTGGGCAGGTCAAAGTTTCAGAAGAATCTGCTAGGCAAGTCGAAGTTGCAAAAGAATTTGTTGGGCAAGTCAAAGCTGCAGAAAAATCTGTTGGGGAGGTCGAAGTTGCAAAAGAAGTTGTTGGAAGTTAGAATTTGCAGAAGTTGCTAGAAAGGTTTGGCTTGGTCTTGGAGGGTCTAGGTCTTGGAATTGGTCAATTGAAGATTCTATAAGAAGAAGCATTCTTGTGGGTTTTCCTCTCAATTGGAGAGATTTTGGCCATGGTTGATAGCCTACATATTGTGTCCTATTGTCTCATTGTCCTTTATGCTTTGGTAGTTGTTTAATGATAGAGAACAATCATAATAATAAGTGAATGAAGGAGTTAACTAAGTGAAGTAAAAACACATCACAAGCAATTATCAAGTTAAGAGAAATCACCTACCTTGTTGCCCCTAGATTTCTCAACAAGATCATGTGATCCCTCACATATCAAGGAAGAATAGGGACCATGTTAGGATATTCCGACACATAGGAAATAGTTAAGTTCAACTTGGTCTAGTATAGAGTTAGGTATAGAGTTAGATAAAGTGTGTTTCTTTACCGTTGTACATTTTTTAACTTACAATCCGACGGTCACGATATGTAGTGATCCGACGGTTCATTCTCTCATCGGTATTACCAACACTTGATCCGTGGCTTGACACCCGATTGGTCCATGAATTCTATTTAAAGCGCATGGAGGGTCATTTGTAGGTTAACCGTGCATGAGAGAAGCTTATGTAAATTTTCATTCTTTTATTAATAAATTGCCTGTAGTAGCCACGTTGGCGCAGGCCGTGGACTGTTTCCCTCCCTGAGGGTTTCAACCACGTCAAAATACTGGTGTATTGATCTGTGATCTGTTTGTGAGCGGTGTCCTTCTGGTGTTCTGTCTGAGGAACTTACCCTGTAAATTCCTACATGGTATCAGAGCTATTTGAGGGCCGCGTCCGTTGGTGATCCAAATCTGAAGCCGGTAGAACTGCATGCGGCTGTGGTTTCCTAGATCTACTGTTTCTGACTGCTTTCGGGCCGAGAGGACTGCTCTGTTGTGTTCGGAGCATCTGTTCCAGTGAGGAACCCCTTTCGTTTCACGCGAAAAGGTTTTCCGGTAGCCCTATCTGCGTCATTTTTAAGATCTGGAGGTATACAGTCTTTATTTGCAGTTTACTGTTATTTTCTCTCTGCTTATTTCGGTTTCGGTTTATTTAGTTTTTTTTAACCGGATCTATACCTTTCATTTCTGCGTATGCCCTTTGCCCTGCGACTCTGTGCGATCTGGGCAAATCAGAAACAGAAAGGAAGGATTTTTTTTCTCATGCGTATGCTCTTTTCCCTGCACCTTAGTGTGATCTCGGAAAATCAGAAACATTGAAAAAAATATTTAGTTTTTCGGCTAAAGCTAACGTTGAGCCACAAGGTTCAATTTTTTTTAAATATTTAGTTTTTTGGGTAAAGCCAACTTCGAGCCATAGGTTCGTTTTTCTTTGCATGTCCGTGTTGGGTTTTGTGTTTTGTGTTTTGTAGGAAAAAAGAGGTTTCTCAAAGCAAGCACGCAACCCAAAGCCCCCTCTCTCTCTCTCTCTCTCTCTCAAATTTTTTGTATAGATCAATTGGTTCAAAGCTATTTTAAGAGAGTAGAGGTCTTGGGTTCAAATCTCCATTTTGTGGGGGCGTTTTTTTCATTCCCGCACATTCGCGCACTTTGCCGGCAACTTCAACAATTTTTTTTCAAAAAGCCATAACTTCTTCATCCGGAAGCCTTTTTCAGAGCCGTTTTTTGTAAAACAGCCTAATTTTTCGAGATCTATCCATTGGAACAATTAATTTCAGCATCTTCAGCTTCAGTTTTTTTAAAAATGGAAAGTCCATGCCAAGTTATTCTTGACAGCACTAACTACTTTCAATGGGTATCCTACATGGAAGATTTACTTAGAAGTAAAGGTCTCTACAGAATAGCCACGGGCCAAGAGAAGAAACCAAAGGATGAAGACAAGGTTCCAAAATGGGAAAATAGACAAGATCAAGCACGTGGTTTGATAGGGATGTCTATTTCTCCTGATCTTAGATTCCATATTGCAGAACTTGAGACTCCTCATGAAGCATTGGACCAAATCACTAAAGTTTTTGGGATTAAAAATGAAATTAGAGCCCATCAACTTGAAAATGAGTTGCTTACATTGGATCCTAATAATTTTTCTTGCATTGAAGATTTCTTGTCCAAATTCAAGACCCTTAGATATCTCTTGGAAGGTGTTAAGGTTAAGAAAGAAGATAGTAACCTTATTTATTCCATCCTTACTAAGTTGGGACCAGCCTACTCTGTATTTGTTTCCACCTTCCATTCTACAAGGGAAGCTTTCATTTGTCAAGGAAAAGACTACAAGGCCCCTTCCTTGACTCTTTTTGTGATTCTTTAATAAGAGAACAAGAAAAACTCTTACACCTTGGTCTTCTTAATCTTGGAAACTCTTCCAAGAAAGCGTTAGCCGCCCAGCAGCAACCAAATTTAAAGAATCCTAAGAAGTCATATCCTAGAAAGAATGGTCCTAAACCAAACAAGGGTCTAAGCAAACTCAGTCTCAAAATGAAAGATCATTTCAGCAAAATGATAAGACCAATAAAAACAAATGGAAGAAGACTGATAGACATTGTAACTTTTGTAATCGAGATGGCCACTTAGAATCTAAATACTTTAAGAAGATGGAAGCCTTGGAAGCCGCAATGAAGAAACATAACATCCATGTGGAGCATTCTTCTACTTCAACTTCAACTTCATCTTCAGGAATGGCACTTTCTGCATGTCGTTGTCAATCATCTCAGTCTGGTTATGCATTAAATGTATCTTCTTCTTCTCATTCTCATGAGTGGGTCATTGATTCTGGAGCCTCTTATCACATGGCAAAAAACAAAGCCATGTTTTCTTCTTTACATGATTGTAACACCAAAAATATATATGTTGGTGATGATATATCTCTTAATGTTGTAGGGACTGGAATTGTTCATCTAGACAATGGTCAGTCTAATGATGTATTATGTGTTCCAACCTTATCCAACAACCTTCTATCTGTATATCAGATAAATCATTCAGGTGAAGGTAAAATTGTTGAATTTTCACCTCATGATGTTGTAATCAAGGATCTAAGAGATCCT
>APFE031011834.1:194220-283904 GCA_000404065.3 Pinus taeda | reverse complement strand
ATTCCCGGGATAGTTTTATTTACTTACATTTCTGTCAATAGTTTTAGTCATTCACCTATCGCTACTGTTATTTACAAAGTATTCATTCATCCCATTCATCTATTGCTGGGAAACTGGTCCCATTATCCCCAATCGGAGCCACTACACGAAACGGAAAAGGAGCTGCACTAAGGTCCGGACCGGGTGGTTTCCCCCAATGTCGATGCAACGATTTTCGAGGCATCAACAGAACCCAAGCCTCATTTTTGTCCAAAGATGCCATTTCATCAACCTTGGCCTCTTTATAGAGTTTTCCATCCTCTAAGTCTACTGCTTCTCTAACATTTCTAGTATCATCATCAGTAATAGATAGAGAAAAATTTGAACAAAAAGTAGATGGACTATACCTTTCTAGTTGCCTTCTCTCTCAAATTGATCTTCTCAAATCTGGAGTTTTAGACCTTCCTCTTCTAATTCTTGTTTTGCTATAAAGTCTGATTCTTCCTCCTTTAGCTCAAACTCTTCTTCTCAGGTTCCTCTGGTAGGACTTCATGTTTAATAACATCTTTCACATCTCTAAACACCACATCTTGGTTGTACACAACCTTCCTTATTTTTGGGTTCCAAAGCTTATAACATTTTAAACCATCCTTATACCCAATAAATATGAACCTTTCAGACTTACTATTCAAATTGGTTCTTTTCTCCTTTGGAACATGTACATATGCATCAGATTCAAATACCCTCAAATATCAAAGAGATGATTTCTTACCAATCCATACCTCATGTGGAGTTTTATCCTCCAATGCCGATGAATGTGGTATATTAGCCACATAACATGTAGTCTCCATTACCTATACCTAGAATTCATGTCCTAACATGATGGCACTAAGCATGTGTCACACGGAATGAGTCGAGGTTACGGACAAGATCGACCTTCCTAGTATCTAAAGATATCTAGTGACAAGAAAGCCAATCAAAAGCTATCTTTCTATAAATATGCAATTAAAAACAAAGGCAAACAAGTGTTTTAGGCCTACCTTGGGTCCAATGCAAGTTTGTGGAAGCCTCGCTCCCTCCCTCCAAATGAGATTCCTTGAAGTGTAATTCTGCAAACACAAACAAGAAAACAATTAAATAGCACCTGAAAAGCCAATATCATAAAGAATATTCATCATAATGATCAAGGAGATTATGAAACAAACCACATAAGACAATTTGTTGAGAAAAATGAATCTGATTGTATTAATTCGAATGAAAGAAGAACTTTACAACCTGTGCCTTGATGCTGTACAAGCTCCTCCCAGGGTGCGACAAGAAGTCTCCTCTACTTTGACAAGTTTCACTCACTTCCCAATGAAACCAAAAGGTATGTGATCTCTCCTCTCAAGTTTAACTAGGAAGTCCCAATTCCATCAGCATTTACCCTTAAAATGTTCAGCTTCTAACCTCCCTAGCAACTGACCCAATGCCTTAATTTATAGTGCAATGGAGGGAAGTTACTAGGTCCTCCTTCAAAGGGATAAAGCCCTCCTTCAAAGGGATAGCTCCTCTTATCAAGGGATTAGTTTCTTCTCTTTTGGGATGCATGAAACATCTTGAAGCGAACAATCCACGTCAAAATTCCTTCTAGAATCATCTAGAATTAACCCAAAGTGAGTTTTTTAGAATAAACTTGCGCCTTTTTTACTTTCACAGGGGTACACACCCACCCCTTTACAGATAGAGCATGCAGATACGCAGGTAAAATGAACAAAGGGTGCGGGCCCGCAGGAAAAAGTGAGAGAAAGTGCGGAACCATAACTTTATTGATTTTTAATGTCTTTCTCTCATTTTCAAAGCTTGACAAGAAGAGATGAGGTCTGAGACTTGCTTAGGAGGACAGTATAAGTGATGATAGACCCATATTGACTACAAAGAGACATGGTGATGATATTTTTGTGTAACAGGGAGGAAGAAAGATTAGGTGGGATGTTTGTAGAAAATAATTAAGGAATGAGGATACCTATTATTTTCCAAACTTTGTACATGCACTTTTTAGGGTACCTCATTATGTTGAATGTATATGTCAATGTGCACTTGGCTCATATGGACTTAGGTTCATGTTTCCACTCATTTAGATTCTTATCTATAAGTACCAATGCACATACCAGTTAGATGATGGAGTTTGGGAAGTAGAACTACTTGTCTTCCAAGGATACAAAGCACCCACCAAAGATACAATGGGAGCATATAATTTTCCACAGTTTCATTCACAACACATTAGAAACTTGTTACAAAGGTCTTCATGAGGACATGTAGATGCTTGAGTTTGGGGGAGATGTTGGGATGCAAAATTTGCATCCTTTTTGTACCTATTTTTCTTAACTTTTCCTACCATTTTTACCCTAAAAAGCCATACCTTTTCACTTCATTAGTCATTATTGGCCAAAGTACGTTCCTTTTGCATGTCACCTTTATTATTCAATTTTGCTCATAATTTGATACAATACTGAATTGCTTTAGGTTATTTCACCAATGAATTGATGAAGGGTTGTTTCATGTGGTGTGGCTTGTTGAAATGATATTAGAGGATGATATGTCCCAAGTTTTGCATTACTAAAAGATGGGAAGAACCCACTAATGTTGTTGCTACAATACCAATGTCTATTTTGGATGCTTTGTTCTCTTGTAATTAGCAACAAATATTGACACAAATAGATACATAGTCAAATTTAGTTTGATCGTTGAAGTGACACACTCATGAATAGTGCATCCAACTTAGTTGGAATAGCTGATATTTCCAAATGTTAATCCACTGTAATTTAGAAATTGTTACTACTTCGTTTCAATTAAGGCAATTTCTTACAAGACAATTCTATATAGTCTCAATTTGGATCACATGATAATTGAGAGATTCTCATTATGAAATTATTTTCCAAAAAAGGAATGTAATCTAAAACTATAAATCAATAGACTCCCTATCCACAAGGCACATATAGATAGATATAGTTAAGGGGAGAGCACCATAATTGTAGACAATCTCGTATTGTAACTTTCATCAATATAACTCTTTATTGTTCATGGCTCCATATCCCTTTCTTGATTAGCTTGCATGTTGTGTAAATAACCAAACCATGCTAAGGAGGTAGCACCCTCCTTCTTAGCAGCGATTGATATTTAAAGAGTGTTATTTCCTCCAAAAAAGAGTAATCGACTTACAATGTGATTTATTTTGTAACATGTGTCTTTTCTTTTAGAAGTGTGAGCAATATTTGAAGTGTAACAGTAAGTGTGTTTGGAGCGTTGAGAGTTATATTTACAATGATTAGTTTTGAGAATTTTTATCACTATTTTCCATTTGTACCTGCATATATTTTTCACAATATCCTTTAAATAAAAAAGCCTACCTAGATTGACAATTTATGTGTGAGTAGGACTCATGGTTCTTAATTAAAAACATAATTAATATTCCCAAGAGAAGGTTGCATTATTTGGAAGATGAATGGCCCTCTAGTTGTTACTATACAACTTTTTATTCTCCTACTTATTTCTGAATTCATCCATGAATCTATGTAACCAAATCATATATTTACTAGCCTCTATAATGATAACATACTTTTCTTTCATTAATGAGTGTGCCAGAACCATTTGTAATTTTGAAATCGAAATTATTATTTTTCCACCTACAGTAAAACATATTGTGGTGCTCATCTTGCTATATATATCATTTTCTATATATAAGTCAACATATCCCTATAGAATAATTTTTTAACCTATAAAACATAATTATTAAGGAGCATTACCTATCAAATGTTTGAGAATGCACTTTACTACCTTCCAATGCTCTTTAACTAGATTGTTGGTATACCTACTCACAACTCCCATTGTGTGTGCAATATTTGACCTTGTGCATGCCATTACATACATAAAGCTACCAATTATTGATGAGTATGAAACTATTGATGGTCTTGGATACCGCCAACATACAGGGGGTCTCCCCAATGTGAAGTCCCAATTATAACTCACAATGTTTGGAGTAGGAGCCCCATCTAAAGTATCAGCCTAACCACAATAACTCAATTTCTACCTCGGCTACAATTAATAATAGAAGAGGTAACACACACATCCTTTGAAACTAGCAAGTGAGTTGACACTATGGAATACAAATTGCACTGCACAAGAGGAGACTTTCACAAGGTGAGAATAAAGAGTGAGTCTTTGGAAGGAAATTAATAGTACTATCCTAAGAGAGGCATGAAAGAGCAAGGAAATATTTGTTAATTAACCTGAAAATTAGTTCACAAGATAACAATGATTCATGAAAGAGAATACAACACACCTTCCAAAAGATAAGCACCAAACCCAATGAAGTAGTTCAATTTATTTAGTACATATGGACATAACATATACAAATAACGTCCAAAGAATAGACTTAAAACATTCATGGCACATGCATGAAAACGTGTTGCCTCAATGAGCTCCTGATAATTAAGTTAAAGATCCAAGTACACAGTTACAATGGTGAGGTACTTATTCCAACAAAACCCAATGAAGTAGTTCAATTTATTTAGTACATATGAACACAACATATACCAAAAAAATCCAAATAATAGACTTAAAACATTCATGACACATGCATGAAAATGTGTTGCCTCAATGAGCTTCTGATAATTAAGTTAAAGATCCAAGTACATAGTTAAAATGGTGAGGTACTTCTTCCAATAGTGGAACATTTAGTCACTTCTTTCTTCTCCAAAAGAATGAGCTTCTCTCATATGTGAAGCAGAAGAAGCCAAGGCTTTCTCTCCTATGTGAAGCAGAAGAAGCCAAGGCTAGCTCTCCAAAGTGTAATCCTTCAAAAGCCCCTTGTTTGAGTTATGAGGTTTCTTTTATATCAAGATGAATGACGTTTCATATCCCCTATGGCTATTGGACTACCATCATGACTCTTAGACTTCCATAAGAATTTTGGACACCTAAATGAATTTTGAACTTTTATAAGACTCTTTTATCCACATGTGGCTTTTGGACTTCCAAACATTTACATTTTGTCATTTTATTTAAAAATACATCATTACATTCTACATGATGATGTGACAAGACACATGGACACATATGACATTGTGATGACATTTATACAATCCATAACTTGGCAATGATAACATGGAACTTTGTGATGATTCAACAATGACAAGCCACTCTCTTTGCTACATTGTCTTCAATATTCACGATGGACTTGTTTTTTTCTTCATCTTCACCCTGAAAAGGGTCATGGATCAGCATCAGAACCTTCTGAGTCATCATGAAATGTCATGAATTTGTCTTGGTTTAGGATCTCTTCATGTCCTGATGATGGTTCTTCTTTGTGATTCTTCTTTGCAAGTGACTCTTTGTTCCTTGTCCTTGACATCTTCCTTGAGCATCACCTTGACATGCTGATGTGGTACATCTACCAATGAATGCCACTCATGACAACGAGAAATTAGTCTTGAAATCATCGATATTGTCTCTACCTTTCTCATGGAAGGGTTATTTGTGATAGGTCCGTGAAAGGATTGAGAAGGAAGGGCTTATGATGAGGAGGGTGTATTTGAGTTCAAAAGTGGCTGAGACAAGCACCATTGTTCACTAAAAATACACCATGTGCTATAAGGAGGGGCTCTTCAAGGTCTAGTGCAATGGGAAAGTGCAAGACATAATGTGATGAGCTTGTTTACCAATATTTAACCATTCGTTAGGCTCATGGGATTAAGAGATAGTTAGAGCACAATTTGACTTGACAATGATTGAGGGGGGGCCTCACTATGTTCTAGGATTGTTCTTACACTCAAGGGAAGTCTAGTGGGTAGGTGATGAAGGATTTTTTACTAGAATTGTTGACTAGAATTGTGTTATGCATGGGGAAGGACGAGTAGCCTAAAGGGTGGCACAATTTTCCTAAAAAGTGGCCCACTGTCTACTAAAACTTCACCTTGAATTAGGAGGGAGAGGTTTGAGCAAGTCTTCTAACACCTGGGCAAGGCTGGTGGCTAAGGGTTTAGTCATTATGGATTAGAGTTACATTATGCGCTGAGATAGAAATGGAGGCCCGAGGCTATTGTAGTTTTCCTCAGTAGTGTCCCACTATCTACTTGAAATGTGTTTTTCACCCTATGCTAGCATATTTTTCTTCAACAATGGCTAATTATCCACTAAAATTGTGCCTTGCACTAAGGATGGGCCACTAGAAGAGGAGATTGCATAGTTCACTAAGGGAGGCAGAAAAATGAAAGTCACTTTACCTAGGGAGAGGCTTGATGCAGTATGAGAAGGAAGAGACCTTATATGGTGTAGTTTAATTTTGCAAAGGGCCACTAGCAATGCTCCATATACTATACAAGGAAAAGTGCTCAAAGCTTAGTGCAGTGCATTAGTACAAGAAAGAAGGGTTAGAGGACTATGATTTGAAGGTTTTTAATGTGCAATCATAGGGGGTGACCTTAAAGAGGACCTAGTGCACAAGTTTGGAATGGAAATATCTCATCAATGAGGCTCATGGATAGTATTTAATCATCATCTAATAAGAGGGTTCATGTATTCACAACTTGCACTAGGTAGGAGGACCAAGAAGAGCTCGAAAATGACTAAGTGTGGGACCAGTAGTGTAAGAAAGGGAAAATCATATGAAAAAAATTCAAACTTGTATCACACACATGAATCCCATTAATACAATCGAAGAGGATCCATAGGACTCACTTGAATCACACCTTGAGATGACAACAAGTCGACACTTATTTCTAAGTGTGACAGTTGAGATGACACATTGCAACACTTAGAATATAAGTTGTGACATAAGTGTTGATTGTGACCCAAAAGTGTGCTAAGCTATAGGAATTTATCTAGAACATATTCTAATGATATGCATATGACTCATGAACTTCAATCACACCTTGAGATGAAAACAAGGTGACACTTATTTCTAAGTGTGACAGTTGAGATGACACATTGTGAAAATTAGAATACAAGTTGGGACAAAAGTGTCGATTGTGACCCAAAAGTGCGCTAAGTTGTAGGAATGTGTCTAATGCATATTTTAATAATATTTATGACCATATAATGTAGAAGAGTGCACTAGATCTACCTCTAGTGATGTGAAAAGGTGTGACACATACAAGAGTGGGAAAATCATTAAAAATGACACTTGCAACAATAAGAAAACGTGAAAATCACACCTGCAAAAGATTAAGAAGTTAAAGGTGACTCATGCTAGAGAAAATATAACATGGAAGTTCTACTTGTTAAAATGAAATAAATCAAAAACAACAATCTTGAAAGTGAAAGTAACACTTCTGAAAACAAAGGTGCACAAAAGCGATAGTTGGGAAAACTCACTAAAATAGAAGTACAAATACAACTAAAACTAAGAGGGATATTATCAGTGGAGAGTGCGCACTGGCTATTGACATAAATTGCACAGTTCATTTTACTTAATCCTTTCTTACAAGGGGTATGAAATTTCTATCAAAGTTTTCATAGAAATAAGTGTGTTTGTGAAATCTTCAAAGACTATGTTATGCAACCAACTTAGAAAATAGAAGAAGAGCTAGATCAACGACTTCAAAATTAGCCTCTTCGAGGGGAAAATATCCTTTACATCACACAAATGAAAAATTATTGGATGATTAAAATGAAAAAAGCTCCTTTATTTTTATAGGAGTCTAAAGGGTCACAATATAATCAGAGCGGACATAGAATAGTAATGTAAGGGAACAACAATAACAATAGTGGTCTTCTGTGGGGAAAAATAATAACAATATGGAGACTACATGTGCACAAAAATAACAATAAGGGGGTATCCTAACCATAAAAATGAGAGAATTCACTAGTATTATAGGGACCTAACATGACACTATCCTTCAAAAAAGCATTGTCCTCAACACTTGAGTAATTCTGGATGCTTTAATATAAAATTCTCATCCTCCCACATGGAATATTCAGTGGGTATGTTCTTCCATTTGATGAGATAGGCTGAAATTGATCGATTTTGTAGTTTTCAAGTTCTTGTTTCCATGACTACTTCAGGTTCCAATATGATTTTTCCTTCTTCGTCAAGTTTTGGAAATGTTGTTTGAATTGGGAGCTTGTCACCTATAACCTTCTTTACGCATGAAACATGGAAAATTGGGTACACTCGGGAAGATGTAGGAAGCTCCAAATTGAATGCGATAGTACCAATCTTTTGCAACACCTTGTAAGGACCATAATAATTTGGTGATAATTTATCATCCTTCTTAGCTTGCTTGAGGGGAATTTGTTTGTATGGTTGTAGCCGTAAAAATACCTAGTTGTCTAAATCAAAACTTCTTTTGTTGCGATGTTGATCGGCCTATTGTTTCATTCTATTCGGTGCCAAAGTGAGTTTATCCTTTAAGACTTGGAGAAATTACTGTTGATGCTCGATGTGATCTTCCACTGCTTGAACCTTAGAATTTTCTCTTAAAGCTGATGTGATGGATAGTGGATGTTATCCATAAATTGCCATTAATGAGGTCATTTTTGCTGTAGTATGGAAGGAAGTTTTATACCACCATTCGGCCAGAGGTAACCAATTGACCCATTGTGTTTTTTTATCATATACAAAGCAACAAAGATATCCTCCCAAAAATTTTTTCACTGCCTCAGTTTGCCCATTAGCTTGAGGATGATAAGATGAGCTATGAGCTAATTAAGTACCCAGAAAATAAAATATTTCCTTCCAAAAGTTTCTAGTGAAAATGGGATCTCTCTCGCTTATAATAATCTTTGGGTTTCCATGTAGCTTTTGTATTGTTTCCATAAATGCAATAGAAATTGTATTGGCTTTAAATGGATGAGATAATTCACAAAAGTGTTCATACTTGGTAATTCTATCAACTACCACCATGATGACAATCTTTCTTCATAATTGGGTAAACATATGATAAAATCCATTGAACCCTCCTCCCAACATTGACTTGGAGTGGATAAAGGTTAGGGTCTTAATTGTCTCAACTTTATTTTGTTGGAAAACCAAACATTCCACCACAAACTTTTGAATATCAGATTTAATGCCATCCCAAAAAAATTCCTTCTTAACCGAGTGGTAATTTTTTAAAAATCCTAAGTGCCCTGCTAAGGGAGAGGTGTGAAATTCCAGAATAATATTTTTTTGAGTTGGGAATTCTTACAAAGGTATAAGTGATCTTTGTACCATAATGAATCATTTTTCCAGCTAAATGTATCAGATGTACTGGGATCTTGCTGCAAGTTTTGAATGAGTTCCCACACTTCTTCGTCATTCTTCCATTCATCCCTTGCTTCGGTTATCCAATCTAGTTGAATAATAGAAATGGCACAAGCAATGCTTCCACATCCTCCTTCTTTCTTGAGAGTGCATCTGCAACAACATTTTTCTTCCCTTTTTTGTAGATTATTTCAAAGTCATAACCCAAAATATTTGTGACCCATTTTTTATGCCCTTCTCAAGATAATCTTTGTTCTAAAAATTATTTAAGACTATCATGATATTTTTTTGCCTTGAAGTGTCTTCCCATTAGGTAAGTTCACCATTTCTTAAGTGCATGTAGTATTTCTAACATTTCCTTCTCATAAATAGCTTTGTGTAAATACTTTCCTTTGATTGGACGACTTTCAAAAGAAATGGGTCTTCCCTCTTGCCTTAAAACAACAACAATTTCATTTCCTGAGGCATCACATTCCACAATAAAGGTTTTTATGAACTCTAGCATAGCTAAGGTCGGTGCTTGGCACATTGCCTCTGTAATATTTTCAAAGGCCTTACTTGCTTCTAGAGTCCAAGAAAATGCATGTTTCTTCAGTATTGTTGTTAGAGGTGCTACTATTCTCCCATAATTCTTAACAAACTTGCAATAATACCCTGTCAACTTGAAAAATCCTCATAGATGCTTTATGGGTGTGGGAATTTTCCATTATTTAATAGATTTAATTTTATTAAGGTCTACCTTAACACCCTCATGAGATAAAATATAACCCAGATATTTCACCTCATGTACTCCAAAGAAACATTTGGAGGTTTTTGCATTAATTGTTTCTCCTCCAATAGTTTGAGAGCACCCTGTCAACATGTTGAACATGATCCTTCCAAGACTTGTTGTATATTATTCTATCATCAAAAATACTAACAAAAATATTTTAAGGAAGGGTTTGAAAATGGAATTCATTAAAACTTGAAATGTAAGAAGGTGAATTGGTAAGGCCAAAATGCATGACCAAAAATTTAAAATGACCCTCATGAGTTCTAAATGATTTTTGCAGAATGTCTTCAATCTCATTCTTATTTGATGTTATCTTGAATGAAGATCCAACTTGGTGAAGTAAATTGCTCCATGTAATTCATCCAATAATCCATCAATGACAGGAATGGGAAATTTATCTTTAATAATGAGATTGTTGAGCTCCCTATAATCTGGACACATGCGCTATGATCTATCCTTCTTGTGCACCAATACTACTGGAGCAAAGAAATAGATTTGACTAGGTTGAATTAGACCAGCCTCTAGCATTTCTGCAACCATGCGTTCAGTTTAACTCTTTTGGGCATAGGGATATGTATAAGGCTTTCTATTTGGAGGAACACTTATAGGAATCAAATTAATAGCATTATCATGATCACTAATAGTTGGGAGGCCTTTGGGAATCTTAAATACCTTGGAATGATTGTCTAAGACATTTTGGATATCTAGATAAATAAATGATTTTGATGTTTCAACCTCTAGTGAACATAATTGTGAAATTACGCGTCATTGTTCTTTCCTTAGAATCCTTTTCATTCCATTAAAGCTTATTATATTTCTTGGTTTCCCTTCGATACCCCTTAATTCAACTTCCTTTCATTCCGAAAAAAATTCAAGGAAAGTCCTTGAAAATTAAAAGTTATCATATTGTTGTAGTGGCTACAACACCTTACAAAATTTTGGCCTATACTTGAATTTTGGAGCCTACGGTGGATCTTGTGATCGATCGTTCCTTAGTCACTTATTGTTAAGATGATGATCACAAGCTCTCTTCTTCTATCTTAAGATTCTTTCATGCTTTTATCTTTATATAGTATGTGTCATGCTTGGGCATGGGGATTATCACTTGTTGTGCAAAGGGAAGTTTTTTTTTCTTTAGGGGAAATATTTGTGAGAAACAGTTGTTATCATTGCATATACATGTTTCACACTCATTTCAAGCACTCTTTCACAAGTGTCACCTTTATCCTCTCAAATTCTATCATCGGAGCTACACTTTTCATAAGCTGCCACAAAGGTTGTTGCATAAAGTGAAGTATGTTTTTATATGTTCTCGATGGTCTATGTTGTATCACTAAGTGTTCAACTATGTGATTGTATTCAAGTTCTATCACTATTCACATTAGTTCCACTAATCCCATATTTAACCAATTTCTAGATTTTCATTAGCAATTTAACCTCAAATACCTTTCCTGAGTTGCACACTTTGCATCTGCAAGCCTCAAGTTTTTTCCTTGCCTGCTACAAATGCGCAATGCACAGAAAGCCTAGCTTCCCTTGGCATCCAAAACTACATAGTGGCTTACTCTAGTGTCCTTCCCTCATCTCGAACCCACTATCTCCAGAAACTATGTATTTTTGTCCCTTAGGCATCTCAGCTACCCAATCTACCTTGAATCCTAAAACTACGTAGATGTGTCCTCCCAGGGCCTTATCCCACAACAATAATTGCCTGCTTAAACTACGTAATTTTTTCTCTCAGTGGAAACCAAGAAGGATGAAATGCTAAATGACTCTCAAGGAGGTGAGGAGGAAAGATAAGGAGACCAAGGAAATTAGGGCATGATAGAAGATTAGGACCACATGAAGACTCCATCTGATGTATAACTCTTTGGAGGCTAGGTATGGAAAACAATGCTCATATTTTTGAAATACACCTCTTAGTGTAGCATGAAGGACCACTTATCATTTTCATACCATTATGTCTTCAATGAAATGCATGGTTGCAAGCACTAAAAGTCATTCCATATGTTTTCTCTAAGTGTCTTGCTCCCTTTTGCTTGTTGGATCAATTGTCATCTTTTGGCATGGTTGGCTGTCATGTCATGTTTGCGAACCTTTCTGGTGACCTTGAAGGTTGGTCTTTGTGTATACAAGTTTTTCTATCCATGTGAACACTTGTTGCACTTATACATAAAGTTTTAAGCATTGTTGCACAAGTGTCATCACGGTCATCCTAAAGTCTATTTCAAGTGTCACACTCATCGCTTTTTGTTCTAGAGGGTAATTCTTTGTCTTTTACTTCTAGTGGTCTATTTTTCATGTCATCAAAGTATGCTAAGTGTGTCATCACAATCTCAAGTTCCTCACAAGTTCACCTAACTCCAACACTTAGCCATTTTTCTGGAAAAAAAACCTCCCAACCGAGCAACTCTATTTCATTAGACCCTAACCAAACTACACAATGCGTAGTCTCGTCCCTTAGTGATGCAACTCAACTACCTAGAAATATGCAATGCATAACCATTGTCCCCAGGGCAGCTGCACTGCACAATTCTAGAACTGACTAGACTGCCTTCATCCCTAGAATTACATATTAGATTCTCCTAGCCTGACCTAAATTGTGAATTTTGCAAGATTAGTCATCAAGCTTCCTTTGTGCCTATTGGAACCCCACAATGCACAGAGAACCAAGACTAGCTTGCCTTCCAGAACTATGCAAAAGTGTCTCCCTAGTGTCCTCCCTTAGTCGGGACTCACTGATCTCCAAAACTATGCAGACATGTACTCCTAGGCCCCTCTACTGCCCAGTCCTACCTTGCCTCTAAAAAATTCATAGACTTTTCCTCCCAGGATCCCATCTGTAGCAACCACTCATGGTCTCAACTGTGTAATCCTATCTCCTAGTGGCCTCTGCACAATTTTTCCCAGTAGTGAAGATTATGCTCAATAGTTCCTTAGCTAAGCCTGAGCTACGCTCTATGCAATCTCAGTGACTAGTCTCACTCCCTATCAGCTAGAATTGCACAATGAGCAGTTACTAGGCCCTCTTTCCCAATCTCTCACATGTCCTAGGATCAATCCATGGATAACAGTGCATCATTTTAGACTCGGGAGTTTTTGGATTTGATGTCATCCCATCATGAGTGAATTGCAGGAACAAGTACATTGTTATATCATGGTGAGACAATGAAGAATGAGAAGGAGATAACATGTTATAGACTCACTTACAATTGGACGGACAAAGAATCTTATGAAGTACAAGAAAAGGGAACACATACATGCAACAACCTCTCAAGAACAAAGATCATTGAAGACCCTACATCATCAAGCTATGCAGAGGAGAAGAGAAATCACATCAAAGAACACATCTATCACTCAACAAAAACAACAACTTGACATAACCACCTCAATAAGCTAGTCCATGTCAGCAGTGTCATGTCAAGTCGTGTCATGATTTTTCAAAAAGATACATCACTATTATGGGCTATGTGTATTGTAAATTGAATGTAATGTAAAGTGGAAGTCCAATGGACACACATGAATATGAAGAGTCATGTCAGTTGAAAAGTCATAGGAAGTTAAACAATCATGAGGGTATTTCAAGAATCACAAGGGTCAAGTATCACCGTAGGTTATATATACCCCTCTCATTCTACAAGAATGACTTTTCACCTTGGCTCCTCCCACAAAGAATAAAGAGTTTCAGTAAATTCTTTGAGGAGTGAGGAGTGGCTCCAATGTCCCACTACTAGGGCTAGTGATGTATGATGTAAATGTGTTTGTTGGAACCTTTTCTCAATACATAACCATGTTCAAGCCAACATTTTTCCATTCGTGACTTGTGGATGTTTGTAAGACTATTCTTTGAGCATTTGTAATTCATGTTTGTTTCACATGTACTGAGATAGTTGAACTATTTCGGCTGTTTTAGTGCTTACCTTGTTGGGAATGTGTTGTATTGGTTATCATTGTCACATCCTTGTGGACTACTCTACAAGATACTAGACAAACCTTTCTCGCTCATTGTTTATAATGATAGACACATTGATTGTGGACTATTCCGCTATATTTTGGACGAATCTTTCCTTGTACTTTGGTTTTAATGACTGTCATATCCGCTATGGAATATTTTGGTTGATGTTGGATAGACCTTCTTGGTTCGCGAGTGTTTCTTCATGGATGGTACTATTACCTCTCACTTAGAGGCTCACTTTTCTCCCCCTTTTGTAGTAAGATAACCTTGACACAATTGCATCGCACACTCACCAAGCACACTTACCTTGATGTTTGAAGATACCATTGCATCACTATCCCATGCTAACAACTAGATCCAAGGCATATCTCTAAGTATAAGGAAACAGAGCCTTATAAGTATATGGGATTCCTACAATAAACGGTGTGAGGTCTAGTTGGAACTTCATATCAGGGAGATCCCCTTGGTTGATGAATTTCCGGTACCATCAACAAAATGGAGCTAGAAGGAGGGCCAGATGAAAAGTTGAGCCTGTTGCATATGGCTTGAATCTCTTATCTAAAATGGCTCATACATTAATCATATTACTAAGGTGTTTCTCCAGTTTTTACCTTCATTAATTTTAAACCTTGGATGAACTTCTCAATCACTTGTCCCAGTTAAAATTTGATGGTGAGGACGGAACATCCATAACCAGGCACATTTCCAATTTTATTCAATTTTTCAAACCTTACAAAATCAATAATGAAGATTTTTAATGCATTATTTTCTTCCTCACCCTTGAGGGTCATGCCAATCAATGGTGCCATACCTTGCCACCTCCTTCCATATATTCCCTTCCTCATTTCCTCAGGAAGCTCCATCAAGCCTTCGATAAGTATAACTACCAAGATGTTTGTGGAAGAATCAATCTGTTAAGAATGGATCCTAGCAAATAAGTTGAGAATTTTTCTGATCGATTCCTTCAGCTTTGCTGTGAAATTCCAAAACAAGATTTAAGATGTGATTTCTTGAAACAAGAGTTTGAGCACCTAGTTCTTGGCTCTTCATATGGTGAACTTGAACCTCCCAATTTAACTATTTTCCCAATCCTTTTGAATCATAAGGAACCTCAAATTTCGAAGGAAGAGCTTACTACCCCTTTCGTTCCTTGTGCTCCTCCTTTTCTAGTGCCAATGTAGGTACCTCCTTATGGTGATCATGAAACTGGGAAATTTGCGAATCAAATCTCCAGTCCATATTCTCATTCGTCTCTTGCTTCAATGGATGAAATTCCAAAATGGCTCATGAAGCCTATGATGAAGACTCACTTCTCCATTCTGTAAGAGGATGTCATCGTTCATAACTCAAGTCTCAAATCTGATCATGATCTCTACCATCCTCTATCATCTACAGGCCATAACTCCTCGTAACATGACTCGCTTGATCAATCTACTTCACCAATCATTTTTTTCACATTCTCTTGATTCTCAAGCTAGTGGCTCAAATTGTGATCAGGCACAAGGAAATCACATTCCACAGGTAAAGGAGCAGAAAGGTAAGGACACTATCAAATTTTCTGCTCTGTTTCCAAATTGTCCACGTCAAAACATTGAGTTTCCACTCTTGAATGATTCGCAATCTTATAATCTCAATGGAAAATCTAGTACAATCAATTCTTTCAATCAACCCCCAGCCTTGAGTAGTAATCATTCCAATGCTTCCATATGTCGTGATGGATGCCTAAGCACATCAAGTGATATTTCAGTTCCTCATGAAGCTTTTAATTTGAATCTAGAATCTACGTCAGTCAAATAATATGTTCATATCAAAACTTCCCCTTCACCTCACTTTCCCTTGTGTCCTACAATTCGTAACACATTCACGTGCAACAGAGATACTCCATGTTCTCTTCCTTATTCATCCAATGAGTTATCTCCTTGATTGAAACAAGGTGTGAGGCTATCCATGATGAAATTGAAAACAGTCAATAGAGACCTCTTCACACCCCTCATCATCTCTACTTCGACATGAAGACAACTCTTCAAATCAGCTTGCTCATGAGATTTCACCAATGCATTTATCTTTGAATGTCATATCAGAAGATCCTCTTTAATTGAGTAATCTGATTTTTGTTGAAACTCAAAAATCTGGTGAAACCTATGATACAGATGGATGCCATCCGGAAAGCAGTTTTGAAATTAGCAACAACAACCACCCTGAAACCATGCATGATCTAGTTCAAGCTTCAAAATGTGATTTTATAATTTCAGAAATTTTTGAGACTTGCGAGGGAGTCGAGGAACTTCAACATCCATTGATGGTTATGTTAGGATCTTGTGACTCTAGTAAGCCCCCGAACTAAATCAGATCTAGTTTCTCTCACACAATTCGTCTATCTGCATGGTTTCACTCAATGTGAATTCCCATGTAAAAAATGTTTGGTATTCCAGATGTGACCTCTCAAATTTTCAAGATTTTACTCATGATCGAATTCATGAATCCGTTGCATTTCATTCATCTTCATCCAAATCCCCCATATCAAATTTGAGTTGGGAATGTTTGTCTCTCATGAAGTCATGAAAATGTGATTTTGATCATGTTGATGACTATCTTTGCCCACAAGAATCATACTTATCAAATTTATCCTTTAATGGTCAGCTTCCTAGTCTTCTTGTGAATCTTGTATTGCAAACATATCCTCTCATTGCACAAAAAAACCTCTTTAATGATAATGAATGCACAAGTTGTGACACAAATCAAGTTCTTCCCCATTCATAGTGCCTCAACTAGTCTCATGCATTCATGGTGCTAGGATCCTTTTTAAATTCTTTTGATGACTATGATGCCTGTACAATTTGTCACCAATTGTAGGAAGGTGATTTGTCATATCTAGCTTGCAAGGAACTCGGTTTGATTGTTCAAACCATTCACAAGATTGTTCAAATTAATTTTTCTTCATTTGTTGAAACCTCGGAATCTGATGCTTTAACTAGCTCATCTAATCATTTCTCTATCTTTGGTGACTATCATTTGGCTTATCATTTTTCCATCGACACATCCAATGACATTTGTTTCACTCTCTTTGATCTTCGTCGTTCCAGATCTCTCTATTCATATTTCTGTTAAGCAGGTGAGACACTTCAGCCTTCACTGATGGTTGTGGCAGGTCCTCATTGTCTTGGAATGACTAGCAAGAATGATCAAATCTATTTTCCCTTAAAAAATTCCTATCATGATCCTTCTTCTCAAATCAAAAATTCATCTTTTCAAAGGTCACAAGGTTTTCAAGAGAGCCACTAGGAATTTTACAATCTAATCACTGAATGGATGGAAAAATATTATTTGGCAAGCGATGTTATAGACAACAAGTTGTAATCCTTCCTCGCACTTGCTAAGAAGCTCGGTGTAGATGAAAGCATATGCATAAGAGGCTTTTGAGGTTTGTTAAAAAATGGTATTCGTCGAAAAGGTAAGCATGTGGATTGGGTGAAAGTAGTGGTTGTGACACATATTTTGACCCACAAACAAGACCTTCCTTTAGATATCATTTTTTGGGATTCAACTGCATTAAGTAAGTCATCTATCTATTACCATTTCCATGAGACGTAGTTGTAACTAACTAATTTCTCATGATTTTTGAATAGTCCACTTAGCACTCATTGCATCGGGTGATGCTCACAAGGGTGAAGAAGTGGGATTGAAACTAGTGAAATAATCAGATAGCGTCAATCATCACTTCTAGGGCTTGCACCCAGTAACTAGGACTTCCTAGGAGGTCACCCATCATGGAACACCTCTGGCTCAAGTGCGCTTAACTATGGAATTTTCCCCACAATCAAGCCCACTTAGCTTTCTACCCTATTTGCAAAACCTTAGCAAGTATTGTGCCTCATGAACCATTCAAGTAGAGTTCCTGTCACTCTTTTGAATTAAGTATTGGGGGTTTTCACAGTGAATTATATTAGATATCATTTTTCGGGATTCAACTACATTAAGTAAGTCATTCATCTATGACCATTTCTATGAGAGATAGTCACAATTGACTAATTTCTCATGATTTTTGACTAGTCCACTTAGCACTCATTGCATCGGATGATGCTGACAAGGGTGAAGAATGGGATTGAAACTAGTGAAATAAATCACATAGCATCAATCATCACTTCTGGGGCTTGTACCTGTAACTAGAACTTCCTGGGAGGTCACCCATCCCAGATCACATCTGGTTCAAACGCGCTTAACTGTGGAGTTTTCCCCATAATCAAGCCCACTTAGCTTGCAACCCAATTTCAAAACCTTAGCAAGTATTGTGCCTCATGAACCATTCAAGTAGAGTTCCCTTCACTCTTTTGAATTAATTATTGGCGGTTTTCATAGTGCATTATATTAGATAGTGTTGGCTTCATGGGCCCTGACCCAGGTTCAACGCTAATTAGCCAAGCAATTCCCTACACTATTGGCCCTTTCGGCATCAATCCACGGAGCGGGGACTGAAGTCTCACCCAAGGTAGTATGGGGGGATGCAGGAACCAAGTTTCTGCACCCTGAGATGGTTGTGATGTCCTTTTTTTACCTTAAACTCCTTCTTTGCATAGGTCAGTAAGCCTTTTAGGTTTATTGATATATTCTTCTTATTCGTCCTCTCTACATCTGCGAATGTCTACAATGGTCCTTCGTGTAACCCTAGAAGGTGGGTGGGGCACTTACACACCTTTACTGTATAATTACATGAATTATCCTAATTGTTGGCCCACTTTAACATGCAATTATGGTTATCTTCTTGTAAACATATATCTCTACTTGTAATCATATAAAACAAAGAAACATATAGATTCATGCATTAGAGTAGCATTAAAACATAAACCCCGTATTCAACATAACATAACCACATGCAATGAACAAAAGTAAAATACACAAGTAATTTTAGAATACTCCTCTTTCTTATTGTTTCAAATATCCAGTACATACTTTGACTACTCTATGCACGTAGCTGCAGGGGTCCACACACTCAACTGCAGACTTCTACCCTAGGCCTCTACGCACTTTGCTGCAGAGCCTCTTCCTACACTAAGACTCTTCGCTCTTAGCTCTCACACACCCATTACAAACTTAGACTTCAGCATTTACTACTTAGTTGAACTTAACTATCTTAGACTCGTCTAAGACCTCCTTTTTATACAATCCCGTGGTCCGCGGATCATGGGTAGATCTCTAAAGTTGACATGACTTATAAATAAGAAGGCTAGAAAACCCTTAGTAACTCTTTACATTTCGCACTCCACGACCACAAAATGCACAGACTTTACACAAAACTTGGGCTTTTAGCCCCAAAACTTGGGCCTTTAACCCCAAAATTGACCCAAGGGGACCCGTTCCCAACAAGCCCCCAACAGAAATCTGGTGACTCTCCCTTGAGTCACTCTGTTGGCATACCAATTGTTGAAAATAATACTGAGAGGGGGGGTGAATCAGTATTATCAGGATAATTATTCTTTTTCAAAAACAACTAATATACGCTACTTCAATTTATTAAACCTGCGTATGTATGCAATTATGCAGAAGGAAACCCACGTATACAGAACATGCTTTTACTTTACTTAATCTTTCTGATGATGATTGTTAGTCAGTGATGCAAAATCCAATAACAATATCCAAAGACAGTGAAACAGAGCAGAAAGACAATCAGACACAAGAACACAAGATATAAGGTGGAAACCCAATGTGGGTGAAAACCACCTGCTGCAATTCGTTTCTATCTTCCTTTTAAATAGAAAACTTCTTTTACAATGTACTGGTGCAGTCTTTTTACCAGTACGCAGGCTGCAACCTGCAGAGAGCTACAACTCTCTCTCGTTCTCCAGTTTCTCTTGGAAGGGAGCAACAACCCCCTTTAGCTTTTGCACTAGCCAAGATACTAGTACGTAGGTGCTGGCCTACAGAAGGCTACAACCTTCTCTTTCTTCCAGGGACCACTTTTCATCAATTTTCAAACTGGATCCATGAACATCAAACAATCATCAAGAATCAACCAATCTCCTTTTCACCAACTAGATCTGAAACAAGTAGATACTTCTCTGACAGCTGTACACAAAACACTGTACCAGAAACCACACAGCAGAAACAGAACCCAAAACACAGCAGCAATAAGCAGAAACAGCTAGATCACAGCTTAATGCATATACGCATTTTCAACAGTCTGCAACTTGCGTGCATACGCATCTGCGTATGGAACAACCTGCGTATACGCGCCTTTACTTCCTTTAAACTGCGTGTATACGCGCCTTCTCTTTACTGAACCTGCGTACAGATCTATAAAGGACAACACACTCTTCCAGATATTCAATCACTAATTAACCCAGATTATAGATCAGATAAGGGCCACATCAAGCAGATCAAAATCATACAGAGATATTATCATTTAGGCTTAAAGATTATGACCCATGAATAGACCTTATCCTTCCTTTTGTGCTAAGGTTCCTCCTTCCTTCAGATCCAGATCTGCGTCACCATCCAATATACCAGCTCTAGCACTTTTTAGATCTTCAATAATAATCCAGATGGTAATTTGTCACAAGATCTTCTTCCTCTTTTATAGTCCAAGGCCTTCCCCAATACCATGGTTCAAAACCATAACATTTCAATACCATGAACCCAAAACAATGGATCGACACAATTGACGAGACGCCATGGTCCAAAACATAGGTTCAAGTTCCAAGATCTAACTGCCATGGACCAAAAGAATGATCACCAACATATACGCGCTTTTGTAAAGTATACCCCGCATGTATACGCGCCTTCGTCTAGATGAACCTGCGTATATGTATTTTTCTACTTTCTGAGCGCCTAAACTGAGATCTGTTACCAAAGAAGGTTGCCATCAAGGACAACACCTGTGCCATAATGCCAACAATTATAACTTTGAACTCAACCCCAACAATTTGAAGTCATGACTACCCCACTATGTCACTTTCTCGATTCAAGTTTCATCCCATGAAATGAATATCTTTAGGACTATATTGGATTAAGGAGCTTCTACTTGTATGATGTCCTTGCCATGTTGGGAAGCTCTTGGATCCCCTCAAATAACATTTTCAAACTATGCTGAAATATTTTGGTGGTCATTCATTTAGACCTCATGGAATTATTACATCATTTCTTGTGGAACTAAGGGGAAAGAACATAATTGTAGAGGTTGTGGTTGTTGGGTATGTGTTATATTCTTTGCACGACTAGATTCATGTTCCATACATTGCACTAGGTGTGGCAGTAGCTCCAGTGCAACACCTCGAAGAAAAAAAGGGCAAGCTCATGGTTTTGTAGATCCGATCAAAGGAACTGCAATTATGTTATAACTTTAAACTCAAATTATAACTTTGAACTCAACCCCAACAATTTGAAGTCATGACTACCCCACTATGTCACTTTCTCGATTCAAGTTTCATCCCATGAAATGAATATCTTTAGGACTATATTGGATTAAGGAGCTTCTACTTGTATGATGTCCTTGCCATGTTGGGAAGCTCTTGGATCCCCTCAAATAACATTTTCAAACCATGCTGAAATATTTTGGTGGTCATTCATTTAGACCTCATGGAATTATTACATCATTTCTTGTGGAACTAAGGGGAAAGAACATAATTGTAGAGGTTGTGGTTGTTGGGTATGTGTTATATTCTTTGCACGACTAGATTCATGTTCCATACATTGCACTAGGTGTGGCAGTAGCTCCAGCGCAACACCTCGAAGAAAAAAAAGGGCAAGCTCATGGTTTTGTAGATCCGATCAAAGGAACTGCAATTATGTTTCAATCTATGGTTAATAGATTGGGGGTTTATAGATGTTTTGGTATGTATATAATGTATTATAAAATTGAAAGGAATAAAATGAAAAATCAGTTTGGTTTTCCCATTTTTGGGTTCCAAAAGAAAAATATTTGTGTATATTTTATGTTGTCGCCATTGTATATTTTTTTGTTTATTTTTTAAGAATACATTTGTGAGTATTATTTGTATATAGCTAAAACCTTTAGTGGTTATAAATGCTACATTAGATTACAATATGCCCTTAGGTTATAGCTATAGTATGTTATAATAGCTACAGTATCTATGGTTTTCTATGTAATATTTTTCCCTCACTAGGGAAATATCATTAATATAGATTAGTTATATTTTTGTACACTTGATCTAACTACTTTTTCATAACCTAGTGTCCCAATGGTGGACAATTCCATGAGGACCTATGAGCATGTGGATTTTAGGATGTACCATTTAAGGGAAATTTGAAACCCCTCCCTCCAATATCCTAAACCCCCTATGTTTATTGTTTCATCAATTCTACAAAGTCCATCATAGAATGTTTTTTCAAAACCTCATATTTTGGAGATCCATGGTAGTACCAGATCCTTCTATTTCGATAGGATAAAACATATATACATGGATGTATATACCCTTTTCTATGACATATATTTATAATCGAGGTATCCAAATGACTGATGTAGACACTAAACACACTTCTCCATCCTTTTTATATGATATATATTTCTTATCAAGCCATCCAAATGACCTATGTAGACACTGATCATACTTCTCATCAATGGATATTAAGTATGAGTAGTGTACTTTCTCATGTGGGCCTCAGACTCTCCCTCTACTTGGGATTCCTTGGATATGGTTTTACCTTCAAATGAATCCATTTTACAAGTCTCAACTCACACTGACAATCCCTGGAAAGACATGCGTCATAGGTCCTATTTTCATCCTAAGTTTTCCAAAATGGAGGTTGGATATATGGTTATTATCTTGCCTAGGTATTCTGATAGGTATCCAAACGCCTTGTGATATATGATTTGTACATTGAGGGAAACATGGAAAACATTTTCACAATAATGCCAATTAATATCCCTATAAACCATGATGTTATTGAAAATGTGTTGATTGGGGAAAATTGTTCTCCTAAGGAAATTCACACATATAGTGGCATTTATAAAGAATTTTGTGATCTTTTTTCTTGGGAATATGTAGAGATGTCAAGCATTGATCATAGGATTATTTATAATGCAAAGACTATTAGACAGAAATTTTAACTAGAAATTATAAGGAAGTTATAATTAAAGTAGAGGTGGAAAATTTGTTGAAGATTGGATTAGTCTACCTAGTTCCCTTGACTAAATGGGTGTCTAACCTATTATTTGTTAACAAGAAACAAGCAACCATTTGAAAGTGTATGGAATTTAGGAATTTTAATAGAGATTGTATGAAGGACAACTACCCTACAATATTCATTGATCAAATAATCAATGAATGCACCATAAGTGAAATAATATTTTTTTAAGGATGGTTTTTCCAATTATAATTAGTTTCAAACATGCCTTGAGGAACAACACAAACATCATTCATGTATCTTCGGGGCATGTTTATTTATCAAAATATAACATTTAGCCTTAAAAATGTTAGAGCCACTTTCCAATGGGTATGTTGTATTCTTTGCATAACATCAAACATATTATTGAAGCTTATCTCAATGATCTAGCCACTCAATTTTGGATGAGAGAAAATAATCTTACCCATCTTCATGTAATATCCCATAGATGTTGAAACTATAAGATTTGCATTGATAAACATAAAAATACATTTTATGACCATCAAATTCATATTTTGATCCAAATGGATATCGGTGACCACCCACCTATTCCACTGACTCAAAGCACAATTCTCCATCTTGGTAGTGTTTCTACAATTTTTTTGGGTCATAAATTTTTTGGATTGTTTTGAGGACATACATGAAATTTTTTTGACGTGGTGGGGCCCAGGAAATAGCCATAGGCTTTAGTCTAGGGCTAGTCAAAAAGTGTACTTCTCTACTAGACTATTCCAACGAGCTATCGAGTGCACCAAACAGAGATCGTATGCAAAAGTTACAACCCTGAGGTCTTAATGTACCTACTAACCCCATCAGGGACAACAAAACTTTTGGTGCTTCACCTCATAGGGCTAGGTTTTATTATATTTAGGGTTTCCTCAAAACTACTTCATGTTAAAAAGGGTCTTTCAATGTCATTGTAATGCGCTATAATGAATGTGTGTAGTCATCACATCTGTTCTCAGAGACATGCTACCACCATTCTAGAAATTTTACTTCCTTCCACATTTATAATTTCAACACATGTCATTTATTAATAGAAGTGAAGTTTTATTGTATCTCTACATTTTTTTATAAATATGTATTTCATTTTTTTCCCTTCATAAATTTGGATGAGTAGAATCAAATTGTCTTATTATTTATTTGTTTCTTTGTGCATGTCCCCAACGAGATCAAGGTATATGGAGTTGGGACTTGAACTACTTAAGCCTTTGAAATACCATCATCACCAATCATGGTGTCCTCCCATGGAAAAATAAAAGCAATATGATGGAGAAGGAGATCTTATTAAACTGTTGCTCGAGGAAGCCCTCACACGACAAAGGAACGAGATGATGGATATTTTTTCCCAAATCATTCAACGACTTCCAAAAATTAATGAATCTTCATCAAGCAACCACTTTATAAGAACCATCCCCTTTAAGGTACAAGTTAGTTTTGATATTCCTATATTTGAAGGCAAAATAGATGTGAATGCTATAGAATGGTGAAATGTACTAGAAGGATATTTTTCTATCCATAGTTTTTTATAGAAAAAAATCAGTGTTCTCCTTAATGCTTTCCCCGTGTCAAGGATTGGTGGGAGACGTATTATGAGCAAAAGGTCGATGAGGAATTTGCAATGTTTGCGGTTATATCCACGTGGGTCTCTTTTAGGGATGTTATTAAGGAACATTATTACCCTGTTGGAAGCTACAATGACTTGTGCACAGGATGGACCCCATTGCAAAAGGAAAGGGGCCAAATAGTGCTAGAGTTCACAAATATCTTCCATACCTTGCACACCAAGTTGGATATCAAAGACTCTGAGTGGCATATAGTGCTCAAGTATTGTGTTGGTCTACATAGATACATCCAAAAATAAATGGAATTTTTAGACATCTCCTCACTCAGCATGATGTACTGCTATGTTTTCAAAATCAAGCAAAATTTTAAATAGAAGAAGTGAGAGTTTGTATCGGTGAATTCCTCTTCGTAGAATTAGGGAAAATAAAACCCTAAACCATAGAGAAAAAGGCAGAGCTAGGATGGACCACACTAGGACAACCCATCTAAGATAAAAACAAAGAAGGTTAATGAGAATATGAAGAAAGACGCAAGAAAGTGATGTGAGTTCCATAAGATCCATTGGCGTAACATCAATGAATATCACTCAATTTAGTCATTGTTGGTCGGGTTGAAAGTCTTAGAGTCGGATGCAAGCTTTGACTCTAGACAATATCTAGATAAGGGGAAGCGGATCATTGATGTAGAACCTAGTGCCACTATTGCTACCACCAAACTCTATCCAAGTGAAACCAAGTAACTATAGGAAGGAAAGTGTTTTTTCACTAATAGATGTGGGTGAAGGGTGCTTCATTACACTTCATTGTCAATAGCGAAAGTCCAAAGAGCCTCATCTCAATAGAGGTTTTCAAGCGGTTGGACCTATTGACAACATCACATATGCATTCATACACCATCGAGTGGCTCCACCTCTTTGTTTTAGCCAACAATGACACCTGCCCTACAACATGAAGCCCTTCAATGTTGAGGTATTGCATAATATTTCCCCCCTTGAAGTTTGTGATGTTGTTTTATGCCAACCATACTTGTGGAAGTGTCATGGTGTATATGAGTCTAGACCTTATAGTGTTATTATTTTTTTGGGAAATAAACTATATCGGATACTAGAGATATCTCTTCCTACAACCATTTCTTTGATATGTACTAGGAAAATGTAGGAAGGTCATCTCCCAAACCAAGATTTTTTTTTTCTTCCTAATTTGCTCTCAAATTGAGCAGAAGGTCACGGCTACATCCATGGCCTTCACACAAGGCCTCTCCACACAATGGAAGCAAGTGGAAAAGGTCATGGAAGAATACAAATACATCTTTTCCTCACCCACTAGGGTACCTCTACACTGTCAGGTCAAGCATTCAATTGATCTAACACTCAACACACCTCTACCAAATGGGCCAATCTATCACTGCTCTCTTCCCGAAAATGAGGAAATCGAGTGCCAAATCTAAGAGCTACTCCAATAATGGGACATCTGACCAAACTCCTCACCCCATGGAAGCCTAATTGTACTTGTCTAGAAGAAAGGCCAAAACTGGCGACTTTTCAATGTATAACACCCCCCTCTGAACATCTACCCAAGCAACTGACCAACCGAGGTAATATGTGACAAGAGGCCAATATGATTAGATTCAACCTCCTATGTGACCTTAAGGAAGTGGAATCAATGAAAACATAACATAAAGACCTTCCACATCAGCTATAGGACTCTTGAGAACTATCCCAACACTTCAGGTAGCTATCCCCTAGGTCCCACTGAATTTTTTTACCACTTGACCTCTAGATTCTCTCATGCTATAGGTCTACCAGCATCTAGGAGGCTTTGGAAGCTCTCATGAAAAGGCATGCCAATGTCCAGGGAATATTCTACTCAGTGTTGTGCCAGCATCCCCAGGATTTGAGCCACTTTTCCAAGCCGAGAGCCCAGGTCACTTCCTAGAATTGAATGAGATCTCCAGAACAATAAGATAACAGGGAAACAATGATGCAAAAGAAAATACTTGAACAAGCCCTTAACCAGACCCCTAATAGTCATGATAGGCATTTCGTCAAACATATCACAAATATGTAATCTACAGGTGTAAACAACATATTTAAGCATAGACATCTCATACTTATCTGAGAATCGCTAAGAACCATTGTTCCCTCATATCATTTGTTGCATTATCATCTATTAGGTCATAGATACATTGTCCATTCATTTACAAGTAAAAACATGAGGAGATCCATACATAGCCACTATCATAAAACACGTTCATAACAAGCATAATAGCAGCAGAAATACCAATGAAATCACATCCATATGATCCATATATAAACTAGTATAATACTCATAGAAATACAAGGAGAATTAACCTCATATTGATGATGCAAAATACAAACACAGGATTGAACTACCACGTTCCACCTGACCATAGAATGGTTGAGCCAAACCTCTCTTCATCCATTCACCCCCATGCCATATTCCAAGAATGAATGTTGGACTCAAACCAAAGAACCAACCAGGGCATCCCGAGGGTAAACCACCTCACTCTCATCAATAGAAACTAGGATTTACCATTATCCATCTCAGACCACTAGGCCAACACAATAAACATGTCATAACAGGATTTACCATGATATCCATCCGATCACTAGGCCAAACAAGCATGGATGCCACTAGATTTCTCGACCTACACCATGAGGAATTTTCATGTCTCCTAGTATCTCAGGCTTTACAGCAATCCAACCCCGAATTACCAGGCCCTAAACTGAGATCCACTCTTCAGGCTTTACCGCATATCCCAACCCAAGATTATTAGGCCCAACGGAGAGAAAACCACCTCTTGACTTTACTGTATATCCTGTCGTTTACCGGCAAGGATTCTTAGGCCCATAGAGGAAACACAAAATCTAGCTTTACGTAACCCATAGTCTGGTTCAAGGGTTACTAGGCCATGTGTTCTATCATTCGGAGATCCACATCACTCATCTTCGAAGACCTTCAGCAATCTCGCTCAACCAAAACATGAGAACCCCGTAACACCATGGCTATTTGAAAATGGCAAGGCTAGGTTGAAAATGTTGTCACACCTAAAAAATCCCATGCCATAACAGCAAAAGAACCACATGCAATACCATGCATGCCAAATATAGCAAGGAAAATACACATGCATGTCGATACCTGCAAAGAATCATGTTGTAGTTGCTTGATCCTACTCTTCCATGCTTGATCTTTGCTTCCTCTTGCCTTCTTTGCGTTTCTTGATCCAATGCAAAAATGTTCCAAGAAAACTCTAAGTGTCCAAGATTGAGAGAGAGAGAGAGAGAATAATGAGAGAGATCCAAATATGAACTGACAAAAGGTTACCAATTGATCTTCATAAGCCCTTTTATTAATGAGGTTTCTATTTTCTTCATTTTCCATTATTTTCATTCATTTTTCTCCTCACATGAAACCTGTGATCTTTCACCTCCCTTTTCTCCTAATTTTCATTATTTTCATAAATAAATGTGCCACAAATGCATTTTTTCCTTTTAATGCCTTAACCATTGCCTTTGTGAATTACCTTAGCCATAATAAATGATGAATACCCACACTAGGATGTCTTTCCCAACATTCAGATTGGAATAAGTGTCCCATCAACCGTGGTCATTATTTTTCCTTTATTAACTTTTACTACATGGAATTTTCACTAGGGCTATTAGAAAACACTTTCCCTTGGGGGACACCATCCTCAGTGTTCAACCATACCTATACCTCAACAAAATAGTTGAAACACAAACATACTTCCCATGGAGCTTTATAGCATAGCCTGATGCAGCATTTGCAATGATCACCCCGCTAAAAAGCAAACCAGCGTGACAACATAATGTCATGATACCCATACCTCTTATTGGATATTTATAAATTAACTCATGGTGGTATTTACATCCATATACATATGTACCTATACCAAAACATCACCAATCATGTACCAAAACATATATCAAAGACATACCAAAACACCTTACCAAAACTACTTTGCCTCAACCAGCAAACAAAGAAGGATACATAGCCTGCATTTGGTTCGACATCTCCTAGGTAGCTTCATTGGGCCCAAAGTGCTTCCACTGCACTTTAACCTGCTCGATTGCTCAATTCTAAAACATGAGCACCTTCTTCTGCAATATACACTGAGTCTCCAACTGGAATTCTCCATCTAGTTCCACCTACAATACAGACCATTCAATCACATGATCAACATATTTAACGTATTTCTTAAGTAATGACACATGGAAAACATCATGGACTTTCATTATCGGAGGAAGTGCAAGTCGATAGGCTACTATCCCAATCCTCTCACTAATACTGAAGGGTCCACAAAATTCTGGTGCTAGTTTAGTACATGATCCAATCCACAAGGAGCTTTTCTTCGGTTTGATGTGCAAGTACACTTGTTCCCCAACTTGGAACTCCTTGAACAACCTTTTCTAATTTCCATAGCTCTTCTTTCTATCCTGTGCTGCAATTGTATTTTTCTTGATTACCTGCATTTCATGTTCCATGTTTGCCAACATGTCCGATCCAATCAATATCCTGTTAACTAGATCGCTCCAACTGATGGGAGTATTACAGCTTTGCCCATATAATGCCTCAAACAGACTCCTCTTCAAAGATTCCTGATACCCGTTGTTGTAAGCGAATTCTACCAGTGCAAGATACTCTTCCCACTTTCGCTATGGATGCATCACGTACATCGTGAAAATGTCCTCCAATATCTAGTTGACCGTCTCTTTCTGTCCATTCGTCTGCGGATGATAAGTTGTACTGAAGGCAAAATTTGTGCCCAAACCTACAAATAACTCCTTCCAAAACATGGAAGTGAATTTTGCATCCCTGTTTGACACAATATTCTTTGGAACACCATGCAATCTGACCACATATCTGATGAATACCTGTGCTACATCGCTAGCTGAGAATGTATACTTCACTGGAATGAAATGTGCAACCTTTGTAAACTTGTCCACAACAACCATGATGGAATCATGTTTTCTCACTGTCCTTGGCAAACCTGTGATGAATTCCATGGAAATGACCTCCCATTTCCATTATGGAATCGCAATCGGCTATAGCATTCCACCTGGATGTTTACACTTTATTTTCATATGGTGACAATCGAAACACCTAGCCACATACTGTGTTACATCCCTTTTCAAATTCGGCAGATAATAAATTTTCTTCACTATGGTCAATGTCTTCTAGTAGACTGTGTGACCCAAATATGATTTTGCATGAAAGTCCCTCAAGATCACGTTCTTCATCTCATTGCTATCTGGCACATATATCATGTCTCTGAATCTGACCAATCCATCTGTTGTTAGACAATAATCCACATCCTGTTTACCTACACCTATACCTGTACCTGTACTACTACCTATACTCTGTTGCAGCCTGTCTAGTCAATTTAACGTCTTAAATTGCTCTACATAAATTATCAATCCAGGTATTGTAAAATGATGAAGTGTGGTGCACCATATGTGCTTAGTTAACCTTTTTCTCTTACTTCGTTGTCTTCTAGTTTATGTTGTTTTGGGGTTCGTTCTTGTTGGTCTCTTAAAGTATTTAATGCAAATGGAAATCCTATTCTAAGGTCTTAAGAATACTTCTAAAGGTCAAGTATGGATGTAGATTTCAAGATAAGGTTTATGTCCCTTATGGTAACTTCCAAAACTTAGCACTTCAAAAGATCTCAAATCATGCTATTGATAAAATCAGTACTTGAACAAAAGTGTAAATATGCAGCTACTTAAATCAAGAAAAAGATGAAGTGTTGATCATGAAGTTATGGTCTCTGATGTCCATCTAATTATAGAAATAAAATCTAAACTACTATACTCAAAACCAAAAATTGCAGAAATGAAAACAAAATCAAATTACTTCACTTATAATCCAATAGCTTGCCAATTAACTTTTCGAGTTAAGCCATGGCACCGGAGATAATGTCAAATAACATGAAGAATTGATACCTAAATTACCTACTTGCAGATTAATGAAAGCAAAATCAAATTACTTCACTTATAATTCGATAGCTTGCTAATTAACTTCTTAGGTTAAGCCATGGCACCGGAGATAACGTCAAATAACATGAAGAATTGATATCTAAATTACCTACTTGCAGATTAATGAAAGTAAAATGAAATTACTTCACTTATAATCTGATAGCTCGCCAATTAACTTCTCGAGTTAAGCCATGGCACCAGAGATAATGTCAAATAACATGAAGAACTTGATATCTAAACTAGCTAATAGCAGCAAACAAATCTCACTAGAATCAAAGCATAACAACTGAAATTTAAAAGCTAAAAAGTTCAGTAGGGAAGCAAATCTCAGATCACTACTTGATGCAAAAACTACATTAAAAATCTCGAGCAAAAACTAATAAGCAAATACAAGAACATGTAAAGAAAAATTAATCTAGAATCAACCGGTTGAACACACTTGCATGAATTAAAATTGCATGAATGGAAAATCTAAACTATCAAACTTGAAAGCAATAAATGACATACATGAATGAAATCAAAGCAAAACTTCAAAACAAAATTTACTCTACCTTACATTCTAATGTGCTCCATGAAATCTACTTCACATCTCCTACCATGTTGAGAACATCAAAGTTTTATTCAAATTCTTCAAAATTACAAAGTACAACAAAGCTCTCCAAAACTTTCTAAAGCCATCAAGGAAGAACTACAAACTCCAAGCTAAAAAACTAAAAAGTCAAGCTAAGCTAACAAATGAAGGAGAAAGATCTCCTATTTATACAAAAAGATGAGAAGCCATCTCATTAATGAGAGTCCATGAATCTCTCCCTCTACCTCTAGAGTCCTAATTAAAATAGGAACTGATAAGACACATGTCTTCTTAGAGTTTCAATATAATTAGGAGATGTGACACATATCCTCATGATCCATGATTCTCTCCACTCAAATTCGAATTTGGCCTTAGAGTGCCACATAAAGGTCTTCTAGAAGCCTCCTTTTAACCTACACATGCCAACAATCTCAACCCACTTGTTACGTATAAGCATATGCACATTATTTTCTAATTTTTAACCAAAAATTCAGTTAAAAGGGCTTAGAATTAATAAAGTTTGGAAAACATAAATGTGGTCCAATGATAATGAAAGTGGGATGAATGTGGTGACATAGTAGTCAAATGGGGCTGAAATGGAGATGATATATTGGACATAATAGTGAAAGTGTAATGGAAATGAATGACATTTTCAAGACCCAACACAGCCTATGCATAATCTCCATATACTTGACATCTTGTCAACCTGCCTGCTAGATCATGTCTTGTAAGTCAGTCCTAGAGGAGCTCATAGATGCTAAATGATTTACCTGTATCCGCCGACTAAGACCATCTGCCACCATGTTCTCTTTACCTTTGATATACCTGATCTCGAAGTCGAACTCACTAATCATGGCCAACCATCTAACCTGTCGGGCATTTAGATTCGGTTGGTCAAACAAATACCTCAACCCAATGTGATCACTCATCAGTACAAATCCCCTACCAAGAATATAGTGCCTCCACATTTTCAATGCATGTATGATTTTTGCTAACTCAAGATCATGTATCGAGTAGTTCTGTTTGTGCTTGTTTAGTTTTCGTGACTCATAGCAAACCACCTATCCATCCTGCATAAGAAATTTGCCAAGCCCTCTCTTGCAAGCATCTGTGCACACAACAAACTCTGTCCGGATCTGCAATCTGTAGCACTAGTGCATGTGTCAACAACTATTTAAGCTACTCAAAATTGGCCTCGCACTCCTCTATCCATTCAAACTTCTTACCTTTCCTCTGCAATGATGTAATAGGGTAAGAAATCTGTGAGAAGTTCCTGATGAACCTCCTATAACAATCTTCCAACCCCATGAAAGACATCACTTCATTTACATTCTTGGGGGCTACCCACTCCATGATGGCCCTTATCTTCTCTGAAGCTACTGCATTCCCCTCCTTGGAGACAACATGTCCCAAGTAGTGTACCTCAGTTTGAAAGAAAATACACTTGTTGATCTTAGCATACAACCGATGCTCTCTTAACAACCTCAACAGTACTGCTAAATGCTCGACATGGTCTCCCTCATTTTAGAATATACCAATGTGTCATCAATGAACACAATAACAAACTTATCCAAATACGGACATAACACACTATTCATCAAACACATAAATGTAGTTGGAGCATCGATCAAACCGAATTGAACTACAACAAACTTATAATTCCCATACCTTGTCTGGAAATCTGTCTTGTAAATTTCCTCCTCTTTGATATGTACCCAGTGGTATCCGGATCTCAAGTCGATCTTAGAGAACATTGCTGCTCCCTTCAGTTGATCAAACAAATCATCAATCCTCGCTCATGGGTACATGTTCTTAATAGTCACTTTGTTCAACTGCCTGTAGTCAATGCATAATCTGAGAGTTCCATCTTTCTTCTTCACAAACAATATCAGTGCACCCCAAGGTGATACACTTGGTCTAATGCATCCTTTGTCCAACATTTCCTTGAAGTGCAACTTCAAATCAACCAACTTAGGTGTCCTCATCCTATAAGGTGGTTTTGATGTTGGAGCTGCCCCTAGCACAAACTCAATAGAAAAGTATACCTCCCTATGAGGTAGAAACTCTAAAATGTCCTTAGGAAATGCATCTTGAAACTGTTGTAGAATTGGGTACCTACTCAAAACATCTGCATCCTCAACTTCCTTATCTTTGTCACTAGAAATGTGCACTGCAAATTAACATACACCCTTTCCTGTGACAATGCTTTGCCTGCATAGTTGTCACCATCCTAACTGATGTGGTCTTCTTCTTTCCATGTAAGACTCTTGGTTCCCCATTGTCATCAACACACTCAATGGATTTTTTATAACAATCCAACTTGGTTCTATGAAGATACAACCAATCCATGCCCAACAACATGTTGTATAATCCCAACTATAATACATTCAAATGTGTTGTGGTAGGCATACCATTCAAATGAAATGCATAAGCTCTTACCCAATGATGAACTCGCTTCTTTGTACCTATAGCCAACTGCACTAACCAATATTATGCATGCAATTCCTTACTAAAACCACACTTATCCACCAAGTCAGGACTAACATAGCTATAATTAGGTCCAGGGTCAATCAAAATAAAAATAACTTGATCACAAAGCTTATTGTCCATCTCAATGATACATGCCTAATGGTTTGCCTATTTCTTATCCAATGCTGCATAAAAATGAGGAATGCTCTGACCAACATCCCCAACAATCTGTGCCTCTTGCACACTATATATTTGAGGCCTACCACCCTAATTTTATGGGCAATCTCTCCTAATGTGCTCCTTACCGCATGTTCAACACTCCAACCGACCAGTACTCTCACCTTTATGTTGTTGTTGTGACCCATGTCCCTATTTAGTTGCATTGAACCTCTTTTGTGGTGCCACATTTTCTTTCTCATTTTCATTTTGACGCCTTGTTCTTTTCGGCTGCCATTTACCTTTACCTTTGTCTTTCCCTTTTCATCCTTGCTAAGATTCATTCTTACGCTTTAACTATTCATAGAAATGCTTCAATTTTCAATATCTTCCTCAAGTGGTCGAGGCTCATCATACTCAATCTGATCTCTAAATGCTAATGGTAATACACTGACAAATCACTGAAATTTAGCATTCTCATCTTTAAGATACGATACATACCTCAATAGCTCCAGAAACTTGGTCGTGTACTCTTCATCTGTCATTGCTTCCATATTTATCTCATAAAATTCTTTGGCCTTATTGTCGTAGTACCTTTCTGACAAGTATTTCTTCCTGGAAATCCTCTTGAACTCATGCCAACTCAAGTCATTTGTCCTGATGCCTTTGACCCGCTTCACATATTCTTACCAGATGTCTTCTTTACCTCTCAGGCTGAAGATAGCTACTCTAGCCTTCATGTTGTGTGCGTAATTATGCAACTCAAATAAATTCTTCATCCCAAGTATCCAAGCCTCTACATTTTCCTACTTCTTCACATCTCCATCAAAAGTAGGTGGCTTTTCTTTCTTAAACTCATTTGGCAAGTATCCCCTATCACTCCTCCTATAAGGATGATAACAATGACGATCATGATGTCTATCAGAACTAGAACTAGAATAATATTGGTATCCATCACCTCTCCTATCTGGAGTATCCAACAACTTGTCATCTCCAATAGTGTCATCTCTATCTGAAATGTGACCACCATGAGATCTACTGCCATATGCCCCATTAGTTCTATCCTCTTTTCCATGGTTGATCCGAAGTGGCCCTTGTCATTGCAATTCTAACAAACTCTGAAGAAGTATAGAATTAACCTCTACTTGTTTCTCTTGTGCCTACATGATTTTGTCATTGTACACCTTAAAAATCCTTATTTCTTCCTTCAACCTTTTCAATGTGCCTACCAAATCAAAAGAGTGCCCAACACTACGCTTCTCATCAAATTCATAGGGAGAGTATTTGTAGTCTACCATATTGCTAGCCATTTGATCTCTTTCCTGCAATGCATACTATGTCAGCTAAACCAAATCACAATAAATCAATGTTCCTTAGCATAATTCAGGGAGGATATCTCATCTGCAAGATCATCAAATCAGTGTGATACATGTATAACAAAATCATAACAACATATAGACATATGCTACATAAGCACAGAACCATGTAACCATCAATCTAGCTAGAGTCCAATCATCAATGCATGACCTCATCAACAACGCATGCCATGACCTCATGCATGACAACAACCATTACGCCATTGTACATTTGACCACATGAAAACGTTAACATGAATAAGCAATGCGTAATCAACCACACACACGCATGAACACATCTAATCAGCATAAATGAACAATACTTGAAACCAGGTACAAGAATTATACATGTAACCAAACATACAATAATGATGCCCATAAGTGACATATAACGAAATGTAACCAGTCATACACTCATGACGATGCATCTCACAACAACAGCATCCACTTCCACATGGAAACATCACTACAACCATGATCAATGCCATGCAAATGCAACAAACACATGGAATACAAGAATAAGAGACATACATGCAACTGACATGAATGCATGAACAACCTACACAGTCCATCCAGTCCAAGGGGTGAACCATGATTTGATACCACTTTGTAACACCCCCCCTCCCACATCTACCCAAACAACCGACAAACCGGGGTAAACATGTGATGAGAGGATACTATGATTAGATTTTGCTATAGGATAAAATGCACGGTGTATGGAGAATGGAGATACCCTCAAAGGTCTTCCTAGGACCTTCGGTAGACTGTAAGATTATCTGCAACTGTCACAAAGTTACATGCATGTCCATAAACAATAACTAACTATCAAAGCAAAACAAATGGATTACCTCAAGCCTACGTATAGATTTGCCGAAGAGCGCAATGCAGCTAGGTGGAAGTCCCCTAAGCCAGCTCCAGATCAAGTCCTGCACATAGAAGAGACAAGCATAATCACAGCATACAACCTTGATAACTAATACATGAATACATAAAAGACATCTAGTTACACATAACTAAGCTACTCATGCTAAAAGGTATTGGACAAACAAGTAAATGAATGATAGTACCAACACCACGGAGTAGACAGTTCAACTGCAGCTCTATATTAATGTCAAAAGAGTGATTACAACCATCTGTTGCATCAACCTTCCCTTACCCTTCCAGCTTCTCTCTCTCTCTCCCTTCTTACCAACTTCTTATGCTTAGATTTGAGACTCTGCTCAACAATCAAGTAAGCTATCCTTTCAAATGATCTGACTTCTACCACCATAGCCCTAGCTTTGCTTATGTAGTAATTGAGTTAGGGTTGCCAAGTTCCTCCATGAGTCTCTTAAGGTAAAAGCAATGATGTTGCCATGCTTTTCAGCTTTTTCCCATTTGCCTCCTTCATTAGGATTTAGAAATCCCACAAATAGGTTGAACATGAGATGCTTCCTTGCTTTTTTGAGTGGATTTAGGAGGGAATATAGAGATATTTATGAGTCAATTCGCCCCTTTCACCTCTAGATTCTCATTAGAATCCATTAACGCTATTCCCAAACCAACAGCTAGAGTTAGTAGGGTCGCTAACGCTCCCTTAGGCTTACAGAGAAGCTTTATAAAGCATGTTGTCAGTGTTTAGCCAACATTAGTGTGGAAAAAAGGCTTGTGATCTTGGTCTTTGCTTCAGCTATCATGTATTTCCCCTCTGAGCTGACGAGGGGGTCATTTTTTTGTATAACAGATGCCCCCTAAAGTGTGAAATCATAGGCTATGATGATGGCCGAAATACTTTACTTAACTATAATTTTCCTTCTTCGACAAAAAGAGAGAGAAGATTGGAGCTTTGGGTGGTACGAGAAACCTGATACAACACATATATATATAACTACTAAAATCATGTCTTGAGTCGGGCATTCCCATGCTCAGTAGCTATGTCAGAGTGATTTTCTCATAAAAGAGATATGACGATGTTGGCTTCCGATAAGCACAATGTGGATCCGGTGTCATAATAGGATCATTCTGATGAGTTGTCTCCAAAAAACAATATACGCAACTTGGGAGAGGAAGCAAGGTTGAGTGATGCAAGCCTCTACCCATGGTCTTGATTTCCGCTTCACCAAACAGCATAGATCGATACATCTGAATATATGCGTTGATGTCAAACATGCACGAAATCATCTGATTACCAGTCAATAATGGAGACTGTTAACAGATGCGAGGAAGGCCACCAATAATGGTGATGGTCTCCAAGATGCACAGTACAATCTAACGAGTTTGAAAGATGTTTTTGTCATCGAACACCCGTAGAATCATTTAAACAGGAGCCAATAATGAGAACCCTTGATCAAACACAAGGTGACCTACCACTAATGTCTGCAAATACCAAGGCACTGAATGTGTTTCTGGGTTTTCTTCCTAGATAGAGTGTTGAAGTCGATATGAAGATACCTGTCAAAAGGTAGGCAATAATGTGTCCTACATCAATCGACATGAAATGGGACAAGAATGATTTTGTTTTTTGAGGAATCTTTGAGCATTGGGTCTAAACGACAGAGGACATGATGAAAGGATATGCTAGATGGGTTGATGGAAGAAACAAAAGGTTAACCCTTGAACAATAGAAGGCACAACAATGGTTTTAACCATGCAGCACTAGACTCATGAACACCAAAGAGTGTTAGGATACAGAGATGCAAGAATATCGAGGTATTTAGGTTAAAACTCATAGGATGGTAGGATTCATATTGAGAGGTCATCACAAGGAAGGTTTATCTGAGGGAGTGCCATGTTCAAGGGAGCGACTGCTGCCAAACCACGCTTTATAATATTGAATGCAGTCGTATTGTCTACTTTCCCTGTCTGATTAGTTTAGTGAGTCCAGACGGATAAACTCGTCGATATTTTCATATTTTAAGATTCTGAAAAGGATCGCAAAAAGAGCGACTCTGTGCCCTATCTAATTAGTTTAATGAGTCCAGACATGCAAACTCATCGATCTTTTCATGTTTTAAGAGTCTGAAAAGGATCGTAAAAAGAGAAACTCTATATCTTGTCTGTATGATTTAATGAGTCTAGACTAGACAACTCGGTGGTATTTCCATATTTAGAGAGTCTAAAAAGATCGTAAAGAACAACTCCATGGTGGTCCCTTTGTCATAGTTGTTAACGGGTACAAGAAAGGGTTGATAGTATATTCGGATCGATTACTTTTCCATGAGTTAATCTATTGAATCCGGATAAAGAGAAACCTATGTTCAATAGATGTGGACCTAATTTTGTTACGAGTACGAGGAGACAGACTAAACTCGTTTTTCATCGTGAATTTTTAATGAGTCACACGACGACAAACTCAATACCTTCATCAAATTTTAACGAGTCAAATGAAGAAAATTCAAGGTATCTTTTTCAGTTTATTGAGCAAGGAAAAAGAGGTAAAAGAACTGCTCATTCCTTCTTCGTAGATTTAACGAGCCCGAAGAAGGGGAAAAACTCGGGGATTTTTTTTTATTTAAGAATGAGAAATGGCCCCAAAAAAGCAAGTGCTTTTGTTGCTGCCGTAGATGTTTTAACAAGCCCGGTGACAAAAACTCGGGATTTTTCAGTTTAACAAGCAAGAAAAGTACCTAAAAGAATGTTGGGGTCATCTTTATAAATTTTTAACGGGCCTAAAGACAAAACTCGAGATTTTTTCAGTTTTATGAGCGAGAAAAAAGCACCTAAAAAGAATGCTCTAATGATCTTTTTTAGTTTAATGAGCTAGAAAAAAACGAAAAAAAGAGTTGCTCAGACCATTGTCGTATGTGTTTAACGAGCCCAACAATGACAAACTCGGGGATTTTTCAGTTTTTGAGAGCAAGAAAATATCCCAGAAAAGAAAAGCGCTTATTGAGAATTGCATGCAGTGCTTTACTGCTTTTCATTCCTAAGGGTACTTTCATCAAAAGCGAGAAAAGATATAAAAAGGCAACAATTCCTATCCATATGGGTGCATGCATGATACAAAATCATGGGGAATCGACTACTTTCTCTTTAATGATTCGAAAAAAATCATGCCTCCAAAAATAAATATAAGGAAGTTTTTTGAGCGTTCACATTCACCATTTTCACTATTTGAGAATTGTGAGAGCGTTTTGGAGCCAAAGAGAAGCAAATTTTCTGGGGACCATTGCAGGAGATCCGGGAAACCATTCGACATGCCGTTAGTCCCAGGTAGAGGCCAAAACCTTGATCTATGCATTGCTTAACCTTTCTTGTCAGTGTCTAGGGTGGAATTTTGCATATCTGGGGTGCCCTAAAGCAGTATTTGTGCACTAACACCCTCTAGCTGGCCTGTAGGGAGCGTTAAATGCCTTATACGACATGTTGGAGGGCATTAATCCTCCCTGTGTACCACTGGGGGGATTTAGAGCTTGAGGGCGCAGTTTAAAACCTCATGCAATGAGTCCTAAAGTTGTATTGCCTCATTTTGACTTATTTTTGGGTTATTTTGCACAGGTTTAGGCCATAATGACTAGCCTATGGAGAGAACGGGCCCATGATAGCCAGGAATTGCTAATGTGAAACGATCCAGCATGCATACTTGCTTTACACTGTTGCGGTTTATTGAATTATGCAAATTTGGAGCTAATGAAAGGGTAGGAGGATTTATTGAGATGGATTATCCAACGCTAGGATGAACACGAGCAAGTGTTCAGGATTGTAGATCATGAGTTGGCTATTGACCATGATCACATATACTTTTTAACTGGTCTATCGTGCCATGGGGCATAGGCAAACCTCACTGGGGGTAGGCCGGATCCATGATCTACCCTAGAGCTGGTGCAATCCTGCTGCATCCCTGAGAGTGGAATTGTCAGCAACAGAGTCCCCATAGAGAGGATAAAGTCCAGGTCTATGAGGGCCATTTTATGGTTGATTGTGTGGTTGGCGGGGTCAAAGAGTCCCCACGTTGCAACAAAGGCCCAACTGTTACTTACAGTTGACTGTGTCCAGCCACAGATGTTTAACTGGTGTGAAGCAGTGCTTCGCCAACTCAAACCCAACAAAGTTTTGGGTATGGTACTCTCATAATCTCATTCATTCTTGAGAGGGTACCTGTTATGCACTCAAGGATGAGCTTAGGTCCCTTTGATCTGAGGGAGCCAAGACAGGGTCGATGGTCATCACTCGTTCCTCGCACAGGAGGAGGACCGACCCAACATTTCTTCGAGGAAGATTTCTTCTAGTGGCTTCGTGGCCAGATTGTGATGATTGACGACTATGCTTATGAGGGCATGGACTTCACCGAGAACCCTAACTTAATGTTGCTGCTCGGGACCAACTGGGGTCCTCAAGGTGAGAATGATTTTTTACAGTACTTCAAGTATTTTTTAGCTTTTGAATGTTTATGTAATGTTTTTATGGGTGAACAAGTACTAACATGAAGCTTTATTTTTAACACAGATGTGGTGCCATTATGACCTGCAAGCGAACCTCACCATATGCGACGAGGAGGCCAACTACTTGCTCGGGGGGTGATGCCAACAGTCTTCGCGAGGTTCTGAGGAACCTGGAGGGTTTGAGCATGGGTGTCCCCCCCTTCCTATGAGGGAGATTCCCGCTCATATGCAGCAGCACACAGTCAATGTACCTGAGCAGTTTCTAGTTCCTCTTCAGAGGATAGCTAGAGCGATTTTAGCATTTCAGGAGCAGTAGACTCTTTTTAGCAAGTGTTTTGGCATATCTAATGGGTGTTTGTAGCTAGGCTTAGTAGCCATTTTGTACTTAAAAAATCCAAGTTTTGGAATATTTCGATGTATATATATATATATACAGACATTTTGGTATTTTGATGGCGTAAATGTTTTTGTAAAATTTTTAACTCTGTAAATTTTTACTTTTCATGCATGCTTCTATAGTGAATGAGATAGATGCCAATCTAACACATAGTTTGCTAATGAATTAGCAACCGCATTAGACTCTTTAGGAATGTGTTCATATGTGATTATTTCAAATTAACGTTCCAAGAGTTGTACCTTTAAATAATGATGTAACAAAGTTGGATTGGGAATGTGATAACGATTTGTCAATTGCATAACAACTAGCTGAGAGTCTAACCTAACCACCAGATTGGAGATGTCCCTTGATGATGTTTCCGCGAGAAGTAAAATTATGGACATGTACTCAGCAATATTGTTGGTGGTGGTACCAAGAAAGACTCCTCTGGAACAAAATAGTTCTGACTCAGGTGTGTACATGACCCAAGCAGCTAATGCAATGTGTCGTGTGTGACGACTGGCACCATCTGCATATCCTACGTATGCTAAGAGTAACGAAGACATCTGCATTGTGAGAAGGATGTATGAGACAAATACTCTAATAAATATCAAAACAATCCAATCACACCAAAAAAGGAATCAAAACTTATAAATACATAAAATTACAAAGCACATGCCTAGTGCAATACTAGGCATAATACTTTTTCAGATAGAGACCATTTCTGGGCTCAACGAGCGGGACTCCTTCCCAGTCCTAAAGTTCATATGCCCCTTTGGAGAGGGATTTCTTGATGACATAGGGACCTATCCATAAGGGTTGAAGTGTTCCTACCCCAAAGAGGTCATGTTTTTTTATCATAGAGCAAAACAAGATCTCCCTCTTGGTAAGAACGAGGCTTGACCTTTTTGTCATATTGGGTTTTTACCCGGCGCTTGTGAGCCTCGAGTGCCAACTCGGCGTCTCGATGGGTTTTGTCCAGTTGATTGAGGTATAGTAGGCACTCTTCTTCGACAGTAGTGTCAGGCAGGAGTTCAACAGCTATTTGTAGGGAAGGGATCTGACACTCAATGGGTAAAACTGCTTCTAGGCTGTAAGTTAGTTGAAACGGTGTAAAGCCTGTGGCAGTCTTTACTAAAGTTCAGTATGCCCATAGTGCCGAATATAACATTCGATGCCAATTGGTTTTATGATTTCCTACCAACCTACGGATCATGGTTTTTAAGACACCATTGACGGCCTCTACTTGACCATTAGCTTGGGGGTAGTAGGAGGATGATTGATCCTAGAGAAAACCTAGCAGCGATGTTAAGTCAGGGATCATGTGATTCTGGAGATGAGACCCATGGTTTGTAACAATCGTGCGGGGTACACCGAAGTGACAGATAACCTAATTAAACAGGAATAGCGCCGCAGTTTCCCCATCGGCCCAGTAGGTGGGAAGGGCTTCGGCCCATTTTGTGAAATAATCCACAGCTACTATGATATAGTTGTGTCCTTCAGAAGAAATGGGATTGCAAATTATGAAGTTTATCCCCCATTTGGCAAAGGGGCTGATGGAGATAACTAGGTGAAGTAGAGCCGGAGGAGCGGGCATTTTCTTTGTGAACACTTGACAAGGATGGCATTTCCGGATGGCCTTGACACAATATTTGAAAATGGTCGACCAACAATAACCTACGCACGATATTTTCTGTGTAGTAGATATGCCAGAAAGATGACCGCCACATGCCCCAGCATGGCAGTCATTTAAAACATGTTCCACCTCTTCATGAGTGAGGCAGCATCAAAGAACTGTATTTGCACCACGACGATATAATGTATCGTTAATCACTAGATAGTGTTGTGCTTGGTGGCGGATGCGACGAAAGTCACCTGTCGATAGTTCGAGGCAGAACCGTTGTGCTCGGAGGTAGACAAGAATGTCACCGTACCAAGGGTCAGTGGTGCCGATAAGATAGATAGCTTCATCCAGAAGAGGATCGTGGGCTATCTCGTTAGGATCGACGATGGAAAGGTCGACAAAAGTTCGGAAAAGACTAAGGAGTTTTTCGCCTTGGCAGCGGTCAAAACCAAATCAAATTGTTGGAGGATCACTATCCATTTTGAATATTTTCCTCCAATTACTTGACGAGACAGAATATGTCTTATGGGATTCTCCAAGGCGATGACAGTAGTCTGTCGCAATAGGATGTAGTGTCAGAATCGGTTGATAGCAAAGACGACTGCCAATGACAGCTTTTCCACATGTGAATATATGAGTTCGAGTCCAGCTAGGCCTTTGGATAGATAATAGATCACATGTTCACTCCCTTCATCATGAGTTTGAACCAAGACCATTACGAGAGAGGATGGCAAGGCTGCTAGGTATAGAAGAAAGTCGCAGCCGTAGTTGGGAGCGCTAAGGAGTGGGGCTGATATAAGCGCCTTTTTCAAGACATCAAATGATCGTTGAGCTTGATCATCCCACAGATACGACACTCCCTTATTAAGTAGGCGCATAAAGCCTTTCGTCAACTCAGCATAGTTAATGATGAACTGTCATGAAAAGTTTGCCTTCCCTTACAAACGTTGGAGTTGTAGAAAGGATTGTGGTTCGAGAAATTGAGTAATTGCATTTACCTTATCGAGATCAACCCTAATCCCATACTTGGAGACAATGAATCCAAGTAAGCATCGAGTCTCGACAAAGAGAACGCATTTATGCAAATTCAGACAGATGCTATAAAACTGGCACCTAAGAAAGATGGCTCTTAAATGGTTTAGGTGTTGCGTTCGTTGCTTGGAATGGGATGGAAGGTCATCCAAGTAAGCTTGAACGATATGCCTGATATTGTGAAATGCGTAGTCCATGGCTCTTTGAAAAGTTTCTCTGGCATTCTTTAAACCGAATGGGAGTTTTGATAAGCAAAGATGCCCCATGGGCAGACGAAGAAAGTTTTGTGTTGGTCTTTGGGTTTTATAGCAATCTGGCTATAACTTGAGAACCCATCCATGAATGAAAATGATTCATAGTCAGCGCAGTCGTCAATGATTTGATCGATGAACGTGTCAGATAATTATCCTTGGGACACGCGGTGTTTAAGTCTCGGTAGTCGACACATACGTGGATGGTTCCTTGTTTTTTACTTGTTATTTTATCGATAGGAACCAGATTGGAAACCCATTCCATTAAAGGAACAGGATAGATGAAACCAGCATGTAACAACTTTTCTACTTCATTTTTTATGGCTACCATTTTGCAGGGATGGACCAGTCAAAGTCTTTGACAGACTGGTTTAGCACTGTCATACAGCTTGATCTCATGTTCGACAATAGGCGGATCTATGCCGGGCATTTCCTCGTAAGACCATGCGAATACATCGCGGAATTCCTTAAAAAGGCAGGTGAATCTTGAAATTTCTTCAAGGTTGCAATCTGCTCCAATCTAGATGTTTTCCGCGATGTCTGTCTTGACAAAAATATCAATGAGCAATGTCTTTGAAATATTGCCCATGTTTCCTTTCACCTCCAAAGTTTTGATAGTCGTATATGGTGTGGAAATAATTTTTGGTGTGTCAGGGGACAAGATTTGAAGAGGCATCATGTCTGAATCAAATATCGAAACACGATGGTGCGAGTCCTCCGAAGGTCACTCTTCTAAATCGTGATTTCTCTAATAACTTCATCCGTAGGTAGGACTTGATTGAGTGGATAGAAAGGAGGAGCAACTATGGGAGGGGCAGTGGTACCATTGGCCGTAACCAAAGTGACCAAAGATGCAGATGCAGATTGAATGGCTTCGTAGGCCAATTCAGCTGGTGATAGCGGCATTTGTTCTCCGTAAGTGTCAATGTCGTAAGGAGAAGGTAAGATCCATGGATCGGTCTGTTCATGAGGAATAGATGAAAGCATATTGATCGTCTGTGAAACGTTGGGCGGCTGAAGAGGGAAACAACCCATCAGGGAAGAAGCCTTCAGTAGACCGGTACCGATACTGACATAAGAGTGAGGGACACCACCTACTACAGAGTCACTTGGTAACGAGGAATAATCAGGGGTACAAAAGGACAGTTGGTCCACTGTAACTACCTTTCCATCCAATGGAAATAGGATGATGTGAAAGACAATAGATACAATGGCCGTCATGGCATACATCCAACTGTGACCCAGCAAGAGATTATAATCGAGTTTTTTATCTATGACTTCTATGTCCACCATTACTGTTTTCTCATATAAAGTGATGGGGTAGCTAGCTAGGTAACCTTTTGGGATGAAAGTGTGGCCATCGAAAGCTTTAAAGGAATTCGACGGTGGAGATAGTGTTGGAGAACCCAAAGCGAGCCAACGTGAAGCCGACATGACAAAGGTAGAACCACCTTCATCGATGACAGTTTTGTGTATACCTTTACCTTTCGAAAAAATTTGCACTTGAAAAGCAAGCTGGTGGGAAAGGGGAGGTTTACACTTTTCCATGTTGAAAATTGCAAGCATGGAATCTTGTGGGTCGATACGACCAATAGCTGAAAGCAAAGCTTTCCTTTGTGCTGGACATGTTTGTAATACTTCGAGCACTAACATAACTGACGGTGCTTGCGCCAAATCTTCTATAATGCTATAATTTGGGTGGCACATGTAGATGTATTGTGCGTTGTGCATCGAAGTGCCCCTTTAGGGGGGCGAATTACAAGGTCAGCAACTAGCCTTTCGATATGCAAATCGTTTTGCGGCAGTGGGTTTTGACTTGAGGAAGGTTCCTTTGCATGAGCGACAGGAGCTCCATAGGACTTGGCTCTTGTTTGTAGATCTACCATTTCAAAGGTGTAAATGGTAGAATATCCTTCACCAGCTGAAGGATTTTGCGAACCACCATTGCCCCCTTGCAGGGGTTGGGGTTGGTTTGTAATGAGGTGTTGCTGCTGTTGTGTGGGGAAAGGATTATTAAGGACAGCCGGGGTCCTACTAGTATCCTTTTTAGCAATGAAATCTGTGAATTCTCGAAGATGCGATAGGTCATATGGTCTTCAGCACAAATTTTGAAAGGGAATCTAGCGGGTTTATCCTTTCCATCGCCAGGAGGCACAGCAGCCTTCTGCTTGGGGTTTTGCTGCTTTGTTGATTGCTCCTCAGAAGGAGTGGTCTTTTTCTTATTCTTCTTGTTCTTACCACTGGGTTTTTGCGTAGATTGCATAGAGTTTATCGCGGTGGTAGGAAGAGCAGTCGATTTGGTAGAGTGGTCCACTGACATCTGGGTAATGTGACTGTTGAGTTGTTTTACAGCAGTCCTAGAGGTTACGCTGATAATCCCATCGGCATGCGCTCCGAGGTGCTGAGTAGCGGGAGCATTGGAGTTGCGAGGGGCTTTGGGGATTACGTTGTAAAGAGTGCCAGACTGTGAATATATCAGATCTAAGTGTTGGGCACAATGTATGGATTGGTCTTTTGTGACGCACCACCTAAGGCGACATCCTTAGCGATTTGAGGGAGTAGGTACTTGCAGAACTAGTCTACTAAGAGATAGTCTAGGAGGGGAGCTTTGACTAACCTCCGCCTATGTCTCCATTCATGTATATGATCAGAGATGTGGGTGGTGGTATCCTGACGTAATGAAGTGAGGAGCTCTGTCCCAGTCTCATAGCGGATGGGTGGCTGGAAGTACTTTAAGAATTCCATCGCTAGAGCGTCAAAGGTATTTACTGACGCGCGTGGTAACTCAATGTACCACTTGGTTGCGTTGCCAGTGAGAGTGCGGGGAAAAGACTTAACTGGACACTATAGTCCACCATGGAGTTAGAAACACACCAAAGATGATAGGTGGTGATATGGATGTCTGAATCCTCCCCTTGTTTCCCTTTGAACTTGGGGATGTCTGTTGGTATTTTATGTGGGATTGGCGGCCAAAGTAAGTTATGATAGATGGGGTCATTTGTAAGTTTGTACAAGTTGGGGGTATCCAACATTGCCAAGAAAGGTAGAGTGTGTGGTGCCCTCGACTCGGACCAAGGCGATGACATATGACTTGAGGATCCTTACAGTCCTCCCATCGTGTGAGTCTCAATATTATACATAGGCTACGTGGTATAGTAGTTGCCATAGGGTATGGCGTTGTAATGTGGATTTCCATGGGGATTGTGATGTTGGGGTATAGAATTGCCCCCAGGGTAAGCAGTGCCCCCTTGACTCATTTGAAATTGTGAGTAGGGTGCCCCCATGGATTTGTTGGGACCTCCTTGAGGATTCCCCTCTGCCACAGAACTAACCATATGTCCTTGATTGACATAAGGAGCGCTCATGTCAATCAGAGATTGACCATGCATGCCTGAAAAAGGAGGGGGAACTGTTACGTTCCCAACTGGTATATGCATATTGGGAGTGCCCCCAGATACTTGAATCTGGGGACTTGAACTCTACAATGGATGCCAACCATATTGTTGGTTGAGGGGACCCACGCTAATCGTGTTATATTGAGCGTTATAAGGAGCACTATCTGTAGCACTTGTCGAAGGTATAGAGTTTGACACTAAAGGGTGGAACGTGGCATAAGCTGGGTTCCACTCGTGGAAGGTGTCATGTGAGGGTTTGTACCTGGGACAAATGGGATAGTCGGGTTCGCCATCAACGGTGTGGTGGTGACTATCGACTGGGAAGTGGTGGCGGACCAAAAGTGTCCACAAAGTTCCCTGTTAGTCGTCGACGGGATGGATGGAAATGTTCCAACTAAAAAAACAGGGAGTATAGGTGCCACAGGAATCAAGAGTGCGTCCAACAGATTCATGAGCGGAGGGTTAAAGGGAGGAATAAACCCTGCAATAAAGAAATACTTCGGTAAACTTGAATCGTCAGTTGTCCAAATAGATTCTGTGTGAGATCTAGGAGACTGATTTCCCGAAGATGGGAAATCTGGTCCATTATCAATAAATTTTATCGTGATATTTGTTAAAGTCTCAATGATAACACTCGGGTGCCTAAAAAATATAAAAAATACACTAAGTTGATCAATCAGCAGACAGAGGGAAATGACCATGTCTGATAAGCACCAATCACTAGAGATGAAACACAGTATCACAATGAATAACAGAGAGGGTTGGCCAAATGTACAGCTACAGTTTCTCTAGAGCTTTGCCCGAACCTCAAATTGAGGGGCCAAGTACTCTCGTGAAGATGAGCACCCTCCCAAAAACTAAAGACAAAGTAGGTCCGTTTGTGTTAGGTACCAGGGCAGCCCGCCCCAGTGACCTTGTGTAAGTCCCTAAAATTTTGGCCACTAAGGATACCTCAGATCACAAACACTACCGAGGGGTACATAGTCGTAGACAGTACGTTGTGTGGGCAGGATACCTGAGTCCCCAACTCAGCTCTGAAATCCCCGAAGGGATCCCCAATACACAGAATACCCAAAGGAGTTGCAAGCGAAGACGGGCTACCTTCACTTAGAGTCTGATGTTGTCTCATATTTAGCTCCGCTTTGACTGGAGTGGTCCTTGTAGTATGATTGCAGAAGGAATTTTCTCTCTTTTAATGACACTAGTTTTGGTTTCTAATCTTGGGTAGTTTACTCACACTGCCTATCCCAAGATCCTAGCCTGAACTAGTGTTTGTTTTCTCTATAAAGAGTTACTGATTGATTTTAGGTAAATTTTATGTGTACTTTTTAGTGCCTTCAGTAGGGGAGTTGACATATGAAATGTGGTGGGACTCTGACTCAAAATCATGCAAAAGAAAATTCTTTAAAAATATTCAATTCGATGAAACAAGTTGTATTCTACAGGTGAGAGTCTTTCACATATTCATATTTGTTCCATGCATCCTAGTCATTATAACACATGCATAACCAACAGAAATCTTTCCAATGCTTTCTAACAACTATTTGAGACCAAAATAAAGCAGATGTTAACCAGCTAAGCAGAAGAATGAATAAAAAAATTGTTGATTTTTCTTTGATAAAAAATTTTTAAGAAAGAAAAGAAAAAATTATTTCCTAAAAAAAATTATTTGAGGACATCGATCTTGCTAACAAAATTCAGCTGCAGATCCTTTTCAATCCATGATCAGGCTTCCCATCCCTTTGAGTTTATAGACACAGTTGTATGTCAAGATTTGGGGAACTAACGCTCTGTAGCAGTGGCCACAGAGAGTTACTAGGTCCACTAACACACTATTTGTGCAGACACAAATCTTTATAAATCTCTATTTACTCTGCTAACCTGCGATAGTGTGGGAAAAGAGTTCAAAACAGGGCTCTTAGGATCATATTCAAGGCTGAATATATGAAGGCATAATGTAGCAAGGTTTTGGTGGGTCAAAAAGGGAATGCAGAAGTATAGGGAGGTCTTAGAAGGAGGAGGAAACTGAGAACTGTCCAGGTGAACCGGGAACTAGATGTATAGTCCCCAGCAGAGTCACCAATCCTACTATAGGATAAACTGCACTGTGTATGGAGAATGGAGATACCCTCAAAGGTCTTCCTGGGACCTTTGGCAGACTGTAAGATTAGATGTAGTTGTCACAAAGTTACATGCATGTCCATAAAAAATAACTAACTATCAAATCAAAACAGATGGATTACCTCAAGCCTCCGTGTAGATTTGTTGGAGAGTGCAATGCAGCTAGGTGGAAGTCCCCTGAGCCGGCTCCAGATCAAGTCCTGCACATAGAAGAGACAAGCATAATCACAGCATACAACCTTGATAACTAATACATGAATACATAAAATACATCTAGTTACACATAACTAAGCTACTCATGCTAAAAGGTATTGGACAAATAAGTAAATGAATGATAGTAGCAACACCACGAAGTAGACAATACAACTGCAGTTACATATTAATGTCGGAAGAGTGATTACAACCATTTGTTGCATCAGCCTTCCCTTACCCCTCTAGCTTCTCTCTCTCTCTCTTCTTACCAACTTCTTATGCTTAGATTTGAGACTCTGCTCAACAATCAAGTAAGTTATCCTTTCAAATGATCTGACCTCTACCACCATAGCCCTAGCTTTACTTATGTAGCAATTGAGTTAGGGTTTCCAAGTTCCTCCATGAGTCTCTTAAGGTAAAAGCAATGATGTTTCCATGTTTTTCATCTCTTTCCCATTTGCCTCCTTTATTAGCATTTAGAAATCCCACAAATAGGTCGAATTTGAGATGTTTCCTTGCATTTCCGAGTGGATTTAGGAGGGAACATAAAGATATTTATGAGTCAATTCACTCCTTTGACCTCTAGATGCTCATTAGAATCCACTAACATTGTTCCTGAACCAACAACTAGAGTTAGTAGGGTCACTAATGCTCCCTTAGGCTTATAGAGAAGCTTTATAAAGCATGTTGTCAGTGTTTAGCTAGCGTTAGTGTGGAAACAAGGCTTGTGATCTTGGTATTTGCTTCAGCTATCATGTCTTTCCCCTCTAAGTTGATGAGGGGGTCATTTTGTTATATAACAGATTCAACCTCCTATGTCACCTTAAGGAAGTGGAATCGACAAAAACACAACATACAAACCTTCCACATCAACTACAGGGCCCATGAGATCCATCCCAACACTTCAGGTAGCTAGCCCTTGGGTCCCATTTAATTTTTTGACTACTTGAGCTCTGGACGCTCTCATGTTCTAGGCCTACCAGCGTCCAGGAGGCTCTAGAAACTCTCATGTAAAGGCATGCCAATGTCTAGGGACTATTTTTCTTAGTGTTATGCTAGCATCCCTAGGATTTCAGCCACTTTTTCAGATCCATAGCCCAAGTCACTTCCCAGAATTGAATGACATCTCCAGAACAGTAAGATAACAAGGAAAAAATGATGCAAAAGCAAATACTTGAACAAGCCCTTCACCAAACCTCTACTAGCCATAACATGCATTTCGTCAAACATATCACAAATATGTAATCTACAGGTATGAACAATATATTTAATCATAGGGATCTTATACTTATCTGAGAATCGCTAAGAACGATTGTTCCCTCATATCATTTGTTGCATTATCATCTATTAGGTCATAGATACATTTTTCATTCATTTACAAGTAAAAAAATGAGAGCCATGCATAGCCACTGTCATAAAACACATACATAACCAACATAATAGCAGCAGAAATGCCAATGAAATCACAGCCATATGATCCACATATAAACCAGTATAATACTCATAGAAATACAAGGAGAACTAACCTCTTTTTGATGATGCAAAATCCAAATCCAAATCCAAGATGGGACTACCACGTTCCATCCAACCATAGAATGGCTTAGACAGATCTCTCTTCAACCATTCACCCCCGTGCCATACTCCAAGCATAATTGTGAGACTCAAACCAAAGAACCAACCAGAGCATCCCGAGGCTAAACCACCTCACTCTCATCAATAGAAACCAAGATTTACTGTGATCCATCTCGGATCACTAGGCCAACACAATAAACATGTCATAACATTATTTACAATGATCTCCACCTGATCACTAGGCTAAACAAGCATGGATGCCACCGGATTTCTCCACCTACAATGTGAGAAATTTTCCTGTCTTCTAGCCTCTCAAGCTTTACCGCAATCCAATACCAGATCATTAGGCCCTAAACCGAGACCCACTCTCTAGGATTTACCGCATATCCCAACCCAAGATTACTAGGCCCAACGGAGGGAAAACCACCTCTTGCCTTTACCGTATATCCTGCCATTCACCAGCAAGGGTTCCTAAGCCCAATGAGGTGACACAAAATTCGGTTTTACCGCAGCCCATAGTATGGTTTAGGGGTTACTAGGCCATGTGTTCTATCATTCAGAGATCCATCTCACTCAACTTCAAATCCCTCATGCAATCTCGTTCAACCAAAAATATGAGAACCCCATCACACCTTGGCTATCTAGAAATGGAAAGGCTAGGTTGAAAACATTGTCACACCTAAAAACCTCGTGCCATAACAGCAAAAGAACCACATGCAATACCATGCATGCCAAATCTAGCATGGAAAATACACATGCAAGTCGAAACCTGCAAAGAATCTTGTTGTAGTTGCTTGATCATGCTCTTCCCTGCTTCATCTTTGCTTCATCTTGCCTTCTTTTCCTTTTTTGATATAATGCCAAAATGATCTAAGAAAACTCTAAGTGTCCAAGAGTGAGAGAGAGATAATAATTAGAGATCTCCAAAACTGAACTAACAAAAGGTTACCAATTGATCCTTAGAAGACTTTTTATTAATGAGGCCTCTATTTTCTTCATTTTCCTTCTCATATGCAACCTGTGACCTTTCACCTCCATTTTCTCCTAGTTTCCATTATTTTCATAAATAAATGTGCCACAAAAGCCTTTTTGCATTTTAAAGCCTTAGTCATTGCCTTTGCCAATTTCTCTAGCCATAATAAACTGATGAAGTAAGTGTCCCATGAATCATAGTTATTATTTTGCCTTTATTAAATTTTATTACATGGAATTTTCACTAGGTTTGTTACACATTGATTATAGGGTCTTGAACAAAATCATAGTCAAGAACGAATAACGAATTCCTTCAATTAATGACCTTCTTGAACAACTCAAGGGGGCCAAGTACTTCAGTAAGATTGATTTGAAGTCTAGCTACTATCAGGTCCTAATATAACAAATTGACGTATGGAATACTACTTTGAAGTCCAAAGAAGGTATTTTTGAATGGTTGGTCATGCCCTTTGGTTTGATGAATGCCTTGGAAACTTTCTTGAGGATAATGGATGTTACCTTATGGAATCTCACCAATTCTTTTGTGGTGGTATTTATGGATGATATTTTCATCTTTAGCAAGAGTTGGTAAAAACACTTACATCATATTCAATAAGTGCTTCACACTCTGTAGCAACACAAGTTATATGCTAACTTGGACAAATTCTCCTTCAAAATGAACAAGGTCCAACACCTAGGCTACATTGTTGATGAGCATGGTATGCATGCCAATATAGCCAATATTTAGGTCATTCGTGACTGGATAGCCTCGCCAAAACTTATCTTCGGATTTTCTTAGGCCTTGCCAACTTCTATCACAGGTAAATGTTAGGATTATCCCATATTGCATGGGCCCTCGTCGAAGTGACCAAGGGTAGTGGAAAATCAAAATTCATGTGGGGAAGTCACAACAGGAATATTTTGATGATCTAAAAAACCGCATGTGCTCAACCTGACCTGATCTACAACAACCTTCTGAGATTGAGACAAATGCTTCATACTATGTTTGGGTGCAATTCTCACTCAGCATGGTCATTTAGAGGTCTGCATAGTGATACACTATCACATGTCATACATAACTATGCCATCTAAACAAATAAATGTTTTCCAATGTACAATTATTTCGCTTTTGGAAGCATTACATTCTTAAGAAGGAGACAGTCACCCACGCTAATCACAGGCCTCTACCATTCATGCAAACACCAGGAAATTTTCAAAATGACTAACATTAAAAGTGGTCCACATACTTGTAGTAGTTTCATCTAAACATAAATATAAGACAGGGATCACCAATCACATCGTTGACTACCTTAGTCATCCTCTAGTTGCAGCACTAACCACGGTACTCCACTCTTGCAGACATGAAGCCTCTAGGTGGACCCAACTCTATGAGAGTGATCCCAACTTCCCTACCACCTACTAGATGCTAATCACTTGCATGATCGTCACTAAATTTCATCTTTAGGGCAAATTGCTATGCCATATGATCCATCTCTTTGTTCCTTTAAGCGAGCATGCAAAGCTAATTTGGGAAGCTCACTATGTTGTATGGCAGGACACTTCGTCGTGGAAAATATAATGGCACCGCTACAAAAGTATTTCTATTTGAAAAAAAAATTACAGGATGTCAGCAAGTATATCAAGTCCTAGGATTCCTGCACCATTACCAAACCATTCATTAAGAATCAAGGTTTGTACACCCCTCTACCTATTCCCTATAGGCCATTTGAATCCATCTCAATGGAGTACATGTTTGGTCTTTCAACCAAGCAAGCCAATGATTATGTCTTCGTGTAAGATGGCCATTCTGACAATATGCAAGAAGAATATCACAACAAATGTCATTGCCAAGCTCTTCTTCACATAGGTGTGGGTACATTTTTGGATACCACAAACCATCATATATGATCGATATAGTAGGTTTTAGTCATTGTTGGACACCAAGCTCACCAAGTCCATTGCCTTCCACCCCCAAACTAATGGCTAGACAAAGGTTGTCAATAGGATGATCATGCATATCCCGCACATGTACAAATCCAAGCATCCACACACTTGGGATGAAAGTCTCCCTTATGTTCAACACAACTGCAACAATACCCTCCATAGCTCGACTAGCCACAGCCCTTTTTAGGTGGGCCTAGGATTCCAACCATTGGGTCTAATTGATGCAACAATACCCCTTTCTTCCACACAAACAAAATATTCCCATGCTCACTTTGAGGCCAACAAAACCACCAGATTAATTGAATGGATTCAAAACATCCATCAACAAGCCCATGATATTTTATAGAGAACCAATACTAAGTACAAGCAACACCATGATCAACATTGGGTGCCACATAAATTTCAAGTGGGAGACAAGGTTTGGTTGCATTTGTAGAAAGAGCACCTTACAGGACCCCATCAAAAGTTTCATCCACTTCACTACAGAACTTGCACCATCACCAAGGATGTGTGTGATAATGCTTTTAAGCTAAGTATTCTTGTCTTCCAACCTTCCGTGGGTTACACCTAATGTTCAATGTGAACTTCTTTAGGCCATACCTTCCACCATTATTGGACACATCAGAGATAAGAAAGCAATTGAACTCAACAAAGCTTAACCAAAACTGCATGGAACAAGAAACCATTCATCAGATCATGGATACATAGGTTAAGGCCACTCACCACCAGAGGATCCATCTTTATTGTGTTCTCAAAGCAGGGTAGCTTCTACACCAAGGCAAGTGTCTCACCCAAGGCCACATTTAGTAGATGTTTTCCCATCATATGGGGGCACTCAATGAAATGGAGACCATTTATTCCTAAGAGAGGAGTACCAATTGAGGTGGATATCGATGGCCACCCACCCATTCCACTAGGGCTCAAAGCACAATTCTTGGCAGTTATTTTGTATTTTTTCTGATCCTAAACTTATGGGGTTGTTTTGAGGCCCTAAATGATGTTTTTTTTTATGTGGCATTGCCTAAGAAAAAGCCACATGCTTTGGCTTGGTCCTATTCAAAATGTGCGCTTCTAACGGGCTACTAAGCACACCAAACAAAAATCGGGCAAAAGTTACGACCCTGAAAAGGTGATGTACCAACTAACCCCATAAGGGTCCACAAACCTTTTGGTGTTTAACCTACTAGGGTTAAGTTTTTAGAAGTTTATGGTTTCCTCGTTGCTACTTTGTAATGTGCTTTGGCAAATGCACGTAGCTGTCACATCTCTTCTCAGAGATAAGCTAGCACCATTTGACCAAGTTTGCTTCCTTTCACTTTTTTATAGTTTCAATACATTCCATTTATTAATAGAAGTCAAGTTTTATTGTATCTCTCTGTTTTGTTATAAATTTATATTTCATTTCATTCCCTTCATAAATTTGAATCATATTCCAAGGTCTCTTAGACTCCTAATGAATGTTCATATTCAACACCATAACCCTAATGGATTAGGTGTATAATATCCCCCCTCTTAATCTTAAGGGGTGTATGTGGGTCCTATTAAACACACACTTATAGTAAGAGGGGTGGGGGTAAATTCGTATAAGACAATCTTTTACTTATTTAAATTCAATCACCACAACAAAGTAATCACATATAAAATTTATCAAATATAGAACAAAAAACACAAGATTTATTTGGAAACTCTTTTAGGATAAAACAAAAAATATTAAAATTCTCTTTGTAACTCTTCGTAAGAACCGACATAATATAACTAATATTTGTAGGCACCAACCTACTAGAGACACCAATCCCCACGGTTGAGCACCAAATTAGAGAGAGATCAATCTCTTTGTTTAAGAGGTACCAACCCTTAATTACATTCATGTTTTCTTGAATATAACTTCTTCGAATAATCATTTATGTTTTCTTAGCAATTCTTCTATTCAGCTTCTTCACAATACTATTTCATCTTGATAGGCTCCTCTTTATATATGATGATATTGTTTTTCAACCAACATACTTTTCCCTTCAATTCTCTATTTTTATACATCATTGTGACCCTTCATGAAGAGATGTGTTGGCTCAAAAAGGGGCATAAACAATTAATTAAGTAATTAATTAATTTTTATTTCACCTTTGTAAAATTGTGGGAAATACCATAGGTTTCCAATACCACGAGCTTGAAACCACCATCAAGCCAATTATAAAATATTTATTTTACTTCTTTACATGCACTTTTAGTAATCACTTTTTTACTTTTTCATGTGCACTTGTTTTTTATCATGCTTGAAACCTTTATATATTAATGATTTTATCTCTTTTCTACTCCTTTTCCCCTTTTATTTCAAGGGAATATATATATATATATATATATATATATATTACAAATATCAAATATCTTATTTGACCTCAATGACAATATGTTCAACAATATTCCTCTTTGTCATTGATGGTGATCTTGCAATGAAACACATAATCCACTAGGAATAAAGAGAATTCTCCCCTTTGCTACAATACTCCCCCTATCTGCAATTCTCCACTTTAACATCAATGGCAAAGGGATGATCCCCCTAAACATGTAATTCTCCTTAAGAACTTAGTGACTAGATGAGATGGATATTACTTCCAATTGCTATTTGAGATATTCAAATGGCTCTTTGGGAAGGGATTTTGTGAAAATATTTGCAACATGTTTTTTAGTGGCAATATATTCCAACTTGATATTCTATTCTACTACTTGTTCTCTTAAAGTAGTGATACTTGATTGGAATATGATTTGTTTTTTAATGCATAACATGATTATTTGAAATATTTATTGCACTTGTGTTGTTACAAAGTATTAAAATTGGATGATCATATTGTACCTTAATATCTCTTAATTTTTGCTTCATGCAAAGAATTTGTGTGCAACATGATGCCAATATAATAAAGACAAGGCTATGCAAGCGGCCAATGACACTGTATTTGAGACACCATATTTGAAGGATGCTATTGAGCAATGTAGGACACAATTGCTAATACCACTAGGATACCTAGAACAATGATTAACATATAGAGGCATAAATATCAATTTGAATTCAACCAACACTTCTACTATATGTGACTGTGGTTAGTGGCAAATTATATCCTTAAAGAAGCAAAAGATGAAGCCCTTGCATTTATGTTGATGATAAAGAAGGCTGAGAGGGTTTTGAAGTGGGGGAGTGGGGGTACGAGGGAAGGCAACAGAGGAGCTAACTAGAAGAAACAAGGAAAGAGGAACATTAGGGGAATTTTGAAGTCTAAAATGGGCCTCCTAATAAAATTATTAAATAATAGTGGAAATAATAAAATAATATTAGAATACATCATCAAATTTTAGAGGGGAAAGAGAAAAAACTATTTTTTCAACTCATATTTTCAACTTACCTCCCTATGGGTTTACTCAAATTTCAAGCGACGACACTCGTTGGATGCAAAATTTGATTCCTCATCCAAGGAGTACCCATGTTGCATACTTTCGATGGACCCTACTACCCTGCAACATGGGTACTCCTTGGATGAAGAATTAAATTTTGCATCCAACGAGTACTCTTGCTCGAAATTTGAGTGAAACCTTAGGGAGATACGCTAAAAATACGAGTTGAAAATGCCTAGGCTAGAGAAGCCACAATCCAAAATAAAGCAATGAAGGCTTAGTAAGTGTTGTTGAGCTATTTTGAAGAGGATTTTTCCCATTTACCAGAAACTTTCGAGATCGCACAACAACTAAGCATGGTTGTCATTAAGGTGAGCAAAAACCCTAAGGAAAATTGTACAACCACCTATCATAATTGTCACTAAGATGGAAAAACCCTAAGGCAAATTGAAAAAAATAAGAGTTACTAAAGTCCAGAATGGAGGAGAAAAAAGATAAGTAACAAAGAAAGAAAGGGAATACTTGGCCAAAATAGTGATTGTAGAGGCCGAAACATACAAAAATAGGTGTGTGTTGATCATTGACATGGTGATCACCAAAGCACAATTTTATTTGAAATCTTAGATCCACTATGCTTCAAATGCCAAACTTGTCAACTAAGTTTCAAAAACATGTAGGAATTTTGGTCGAAATTGAACAATGAATTCAACAACAAACTAACCAATATAAAGAATAGTGTGTGTGTGTGTGACAAAGAAATTGAGGCTCGCAATGACAACAAAATAGAAAAGGCTCAAAGTCTAGCATTGAAGCAAGATTCTCTAGAAGAGTAAAAGAATCCCATGGAATCTAGCTAAAGAATTGGCATGAAAGGCTCTATGCTAGTTGTTACTACAAAGACAATGAAATAGCATAGATAAAAAACTAAAGGCTCTTATCGAAGTTACACCCACACAGAAGAAGATCACATAAGCATCTACCGTAGAATGTGGACAAAAACTACAAGATGCCATATCCACATGGATTCTACCCATATTTGATGAACTCAACAAGTTTAGAGATGCCACCACTTATAGAATACCTACATTAGACCTTTTTGAAGAATAGGCACACGAAAATCAACTTAGGTCAAGTTAGAAGGAATGGTCAGGGTGTTATTGTGACCCATTTTTTTCTAAGTAAACATGGTGCAAACCTATGTTGATTTTTGGTAGCATCGAATGTTCTCTAGCCTCAACATTTTGTAGGAAGGCTAGCACACATGCATTCCACAATAACTAGAAATCATTTTGGGAAATTCCACCTGGAGGAGGTTTAATTGAGATTATTAATTATTTTTAATGGATGCCTAAGTCTAAACTTAGGAAATTAAAATAATTAAAGTGTATTAATTAAACTCAGTGTGAATCTTCTAGACAAAGATGAGGATCAAGTCAAGATGATCTAAGCCATTGATTATAATCTAATCTGAGTTGTTGGTTGATCAACGAGAAGATAGCTTGATGGGCATTTGGAAAGACACATCGAGTGAGATCAAGAGATCGATTTCTCAAGAAAGCAATATAGCAGTTGTCGGAGAAGTCATCGAGGATATTTCTTGTAGTGAGCGGCAGGGATAGCTTTTCAATCCGAGGATACATTGTAGGGGAGGCAGAGAGATATCTAGAAGAGGAACGTAGAGCCACGTTGGGCAGTGTAAAGCGATGTTGAGGCAGCGCAGATCCTGTGAGGGGATTCGCAAATTTGCGAAGGCGCAGATCAAATCTAGTGCCAGGAACCGGGGTGTGAGACCAAAGGGCCAAAGGATTGAGCATCCAACCAGCAGATCGATTAGCCAGAGAGAGTGACACAGTGCCTATCGGTTGTGATGCAAAGTAGCGCAGTGACTGCACAGAGGCAACTTGGGGCTAGCCATTCAGTGGTTGGATCAGTGTCAAATCGCCAATGATAGTGTGAGGTATTTCTCACTAATTTCTCTTCCAGTGAAATTCTCTGTATCGGATAGCCAGTAAGGCATCCAAAGATTGTATTCAAAAATTACTAGACAATAATACAAACCCTCGGTTGTCGCACCGGTTTTCCCACATTGGGTTTTTCCGGGGACATTGTCCAAAAACAATGGTGTCAATTGTGTGTGTGTTATTTCTTCCTTGCTCAGTACTTGTTTCCACATATTATTTATGTTGTGAATGTTGTAGTTGTATTTATTTTGATGTTTACAGTAAACAACTTGTAAGAGAATTTATAAGTAGGAAAATAACATCAGATTATTGTAGTAGGGATTCAGGATTACGAATTTTCACATGGTATCAGAGTGCAGGGGAAGCAAGAGAGTAGAGCCGAAAGAGCCCAACGCTAAGCTGAAGAGGGAGATCGAAGAGTTGCATAGGCAACAGATTGAATTCCCGGAAGGATTGCGCAGTCCAGTGCCAAGAGGGCAATATTCTCAAGGAAAAATCTCTCTCTGAGTGAGGCAACAGAGAGAAATATTTTCCAGATCGATATTTGTCAGCAGCAGAGAGAGTAGTGAAGAGCAATCTTCAAGTGGGATACACTTTTTTGCAGAAGTTGTTGGGACAGAAAATTGTTAGAAGAAGAAGGAAGAAAGCATGTCGAGGGAATTTCTTCCTCAGAGAATTCCTAGCTAGGGAATTTGATTTCTCACTACAAAGTAGCAGTGTTCGAGTGCAAATCTGCTTACTCCAGCAAGGAGTGCATAGAGCAAGCCAACAGTTGTGCAAAAGAGAGAAGAAGAAGTTCGATATTTTTCTTGGAGAGATGGCATCAGTGGGATTGAAAGATCAAGATCGGTTGGACGAAGCTTACAACTATGTGATCTGGAAGGCTAGGATCTCTTGCCTTCTAGATGAGCATGATCTCAAGATGTATGTCAATAGTTTGGTAGTTGAACTTGCCAATGCAGATCCACTCAAGAAGTACAAGGCAGCGATGGCGAAGACTAAGAGGATCATTCTCGACGGGGTTCGAGATTGTGTAGTATCCCACATAGCTAGCAAGGATACCACCCAGCAAATGTGGGAAACCTTAGCAACACTATGCGAAGGATCTTCCGCACAGCAGAAGATGTACCTTGAGGAAAAGTTGAGATGCACAAGGATGCAGAAAGGGGAGTGCATTGACCCCTTCCTTACTAGGCTTCAGGATGTCCAGGATCAACTAGCTTCAGTAGGATCAGGGCCTCAACCTACAGAGTTTGTATGATTAGCGCTGAATAGTGTTTCTGAAGATTGGCAAGTTTTTTTCCAAAGTATCCTAGGCAGAGAAAAATTGCCAGATTGGGAACATGTATGGGCTAATATGCAACAGGAGGAGATGAGGCATGATCTGGTGAAGGCTTCCATCAGTGGCAATAGAAGCAATGGGACCAAGCACATGAAGGAAGAGGAGGATGTGGCCCTTGCATCAAAGGGGCAGCAGGAGCAATGCAAAAGAAAAGACATTTTGAAGATCAAGTGCTTTAGGTGTGGTGAGATGGGCCACTACAACACTCAATGTCCTCTTAGAAAGAAGGACAAGGAGGAGAAGCAAGATCAACAAGTTGCATCCGTTGAGATCGACAATTTGTCCTCCATACTAGAGAGAGTTTGCCATGATTATCGAGATGCCTCCAGGGATGAGGTGGGGTGATATGGAGTTGTAGCCCCAGAGAGCTACAGGATGGGCAGAATCCTTAAGGAGTCCAACTCTTGGATCAAAACCTTGCTACAAGAGCCCATAGTCAACAGTAGCAAGATGGACTAGTATTAGTTGGTGTAGTCAGGGGCCAGAGTGACAGATGCGGTGGCTAGTGGCGAATGGATTCTGAGCAACGTAGAGCAAAGTTGGAAATAGTGCAGATGGCACAGTGCAGAGTCAACAGCAACCCAGAGGCTTCAATGACAACGTAGAGGCTAGCAACAATCAGATCTCGGATGACGGATGCATCATGTTGAACATAGTTAGTTCAATATTTTGGATGTTTTTTCGTGTAGTTGTTGCAGTTGCAGCAACAACAGATGGAAAGGAAGTTGCAGTGAAGATGCAGTGTTGGCAGCAGTTCAGCAAGGCCAACAACAACACAAATGCAGCACATCGCAGTAGTTGGTGGGCAGTAGGGCTAGACATCAGCGGCGCAACAAGAGATGATGTAGAGACAGAGTGATGCTCCAGTTGGTTGCAACGCTAGAGCACATTCCTCGCTAAGAGGGAGTGTTGATTTCTAGTAGGATCGGACATGCTCTAGCCTCTAGATTTTGCAAGAAGGCTAGGACACATGCATTCCACAATACCCAGAAATCATTTTGGGAAATTCCACCCGGAGGAGGTTTAATTAAAATTATTAATTATTTTTAATGAATGCCTACTTCTAAACTTGGGAAATTAAAATAATTAAAGTGTATTAATTAAACTGGGGGTGAATCTTTTAGAGAAAGAAAAGAATCAAGTCAAGATGATCTAGCCATTGATTATAATCTAATCTGGGTCGTTGGTTGATCAATGAGAACCTTATAAGAAGAGGCTTGATGGGCATTTGGAAGGACACATCGAGTGAGATCAAGAGATCGATTTCTCAAGAGAGCAAAGCAGAAGTTGCCAAAGAAGTCATCGAGGAGATTTCTTGCAGTAAGGGGCATGGATAGTTTTCTGGTTGGAGTTTTTTGATCTGGGGATACATTGCAAAGGAGGTTGAGAGAGATCCAGAAGAGCCAATATAGAGCCATGCTGGGAAGCGTAAAGCCACGTTGAGGCAGCGCAGAGCTTGTGAGGGGATCCGCAAATTTGTTGAGGAGCAGAGCAGATCCAGTGCCAGGAACCGGGGTGTGAGACCAGAGGGCCAGAGGATTGAGCATCCAGCTAGCAGATCGATTAGCCAGAGGGAGTGACACAGTCCCTATCAGTTGTGACATAGAGCAGCGTAGAGGCAGCTTGGGGCTAGTCATTCAATGGTTGTATAAGTGTCGAATTACCAGTGATAGTGTGAGGTATTTCTCACTAATTTCCCTGCCAATCAGATTCTCTGTATCGGATAACCAGTAGGGAATCCAAAGATTGTATTCAAAAACCACTGCATAATAATACAAACCCTCAACTGTTGCACCAGTTTTCCCGCATTGGGTTTTTCCTAGGACATTGTCCAAAAACAATGGTGTCAATAGTCAGTGTGCTATTTCTTTCTTGCTCAATACTGGTTTCCACATATTATTTATGTTGTGAAGGCTGCAATTGTATTTATTTTGATGTTTACAGTAAACAACTTGTAAGAGAATTGAGAAGTAAAGACGATAGCAAGCATGGAAGTCATGCGCTTGGGAGGATTGAGGATGGCGAAGATAGAGTTGGCACGACCACGCCCTGACATGGGGTAGTCCCTCCACAGTACACTTGGGTCCAGGCCACAGACTAGGTTTGTTTCCGCTGCAGCTTGCCCGTAGCCAGCTAATGACCCCCGTTTCTTCGTTTCCTGCTTACCTACTGAAACGGTGACTCGAGCTAGCATTTTTGGTTTAGCGTTGTAGGGTTTGGTCTCCGCCTGTGTTGATTTCTCTGATTAACGACGACAGCTGGTGTAACCCCTAGAGAAACGATGGAGGGTGACCTTATAGATTATTCGGAGGACCCCCTTGAGGGCATCTCCATTTTCGACAGACAAACCAGCAACGAAGCATATTTTCCGTTCAACAAGGAGCTCACTGAGGTTATCGCTCCACTTCCGTCACTATTGGGACAGCCCAACGCCGTTATCAGACTCCTAGAGGTTCCTGTAACCTGGCCGACTTCCGTTGCGCCTCCCCTGACGTCGATCCCCCATCATTTCGGCCCCAGATCTACCAGCTCTGAATAGGCAGCTGGATCTTCCGACTTATCCTCCCTCCACCCCTCAGCGGCCTCACACTACCCATCTCAGTCCCTGCACAGAGAAGCTCTGCCCTTTTTGCTCACTCTTCCCCACCCTTGGAGCCTGCTCAGTTGTCCGGCAGCTATACTACTACCCCTCCTCTCCCAAACACCTTCCCTTCTGGATCTGCACCGTTACCCCCAAAACCTAACCCTAACCCTACCCCTCCAAACCCTAATGTTGAAGAAACCCTTGAGGGATCTAAGGAAGCGGAGCCTACGCATGAGAAGAAGCAAAGGTGTGTCAAGCCTAGGACATAGGAAGTCTTCATTGATTAGGAAGAAGACTTTCATTGGCAAGACACCATGGATATGGCAGTGACAGTCCTGGTTGGCAGGGTCAAGGGCAAGAACTACACTGCAGCAAGACTCAAACAGTGGGTTGCAGAAATTTGGGGCCATCACCTAGCAAATCTGCCTATCGTACAAACCTTTGTTCGTAGCTGGGTCACCCCACCTTTCGCACGAGCTGAACACACTAACTGGGTCCTATCCTCCTTGTGGCACATCGAACAAGCCCCGGTCATGCTAAGGAGATGGAGTCCGTTGTTTGATCCGGAAAGAGAACTTGGGGCGAGGCCAATATGGGTTCAGCTTCCTGGTCTGCCTCTCCACTTCTGGACCGAGGATATTTTCAGAAGAATTGGTAATTCTCTGGGGACATACCTAGATTATGATAGATCCTATCTCTCAACATGGGTCATGGCCTATGCAAGACTATTGGTTCACCTGGACATTGGAGGTGGTTTACAAGAAAAATTCATGCTCCGCTAGAGGAATTACAACCAGATCCAGATACTGGACTATGAGGGGGTCCCCTTTCGCTGCAGATGTTGCCATAAGGTTGGACGCCTATACAAGGACTGCCCTCTCCTTGCGAAATCAAAGATGGGCAACAAAGGGAAGACCTTGTCAGCGAGGGGAGCACAGACACAGGAGGAACAATCGGATGGGGTTGATATGATGGACACTAGTGCAGACGGATCCAGGCTTACCTCGTCGACACCGAAGAAACGCGAGAATGCACCCCATCGGCCACCTTCACCCCCACTGACCAGGTCTAAGGCAACCAATAGAGTCACACTATCTTCGGGTATGTCCAATCATAACCCTTGCTCTGCATCCATTATTTATTCATCTACACATAATGAAATCTCTAAGCAACCTGGGCTGAATCTGGACAATCCTCATCCTTGTTTAAACCACCCGGCAAGCCCCCTCATTCCTCATATTCCTATCCCCTCACCATTTGCACCCTCAACCATACCAGAGCCACCAAAGTTATCAATCCCTGGATCTGACCCCGCTCCCCATCGATATCATCTCTAATCACATATTCGTGCACCAATTTCGGATGCTATTGGCATTGGTCTAACACCTTCCTCCTCCACTCCGAAGCTCCCACGAGGTAGACCTTCCTCCATGTCAAAAGCTAAACAGAAGGCAGGGATAGAGGTGGCCTCCGGGAAGCAACTTTCACTCGATAGAGTCCTTAGAGCACAGAGCCCTCCTCAAGAGTCTCCCCCATGAAAGTTCTCTCCTTCAATTGCAAAGGGATTGCTAGTCCCGAGAAAAAGCTAGCACTGAGGAGGCTTCTCCAGAAGGAGCTGAGTGATATGGTCTTTCTACAGGAAACCTTGGGTGTGGCTTCTATCATTTCTCCTCTATTGGAATCTATGCTCCCAAGATGGAATTTCCAATCCATTGATGTAAATGGATGCTCGGGTGGCATTGCCCTGGGATACAACCCTCGCACAATTAATTTATTGGGTTCCTGGGGGGGTATAGGGTTCATAGGGGCGAACTTATACTCGACTGAGCTGGGAGCTGAGATTAGAATGATAAATATATACGGGCCCTACCATCATAGAGAGAACTTCTGGGAAAGGATTTTGGCAACCAATATTTTTCAATCTGATAATATCATTCTAGGAAAAGACCTAAATTTCTCCCTAGGCTACTCAAAATCTTGGGGTCTCCATGCTCAAGCCGACCCCTTAGCGGGTTTCTTTGAGCAACTCCTCGACCTTCACAAGCTCATAGATATCCCATCTGCCAAACTAGCCCCTACATGGAGGAACAAAAGAAGCAGGGAGGCCAGCCTTGCCAGGAGACTGGACCAATTCCTCATCAAGGAACAATCTCTGGAGCAGGGTTACACTTATCGCCAATGGGTGGGATCTGGTGGACTCTCAGACCATTTACCAATTCACCTTGAAATCCATGGCAACATTAGAAAACCTAGAGCTCCTTTCAAATTCAACTCCACATGGTTGAAAGATAATTCTTACATCCGCCTTGTCACAAACTTTTGGAAGGCTCGCCCACCGACAAGAGGAGGGAACATCACAGAAGGATTCATGGCCAATCTGAAGGATTTGAAGAAGTTATCCAATATTTGGGCTCACAACAAGAGGTGTGCCGAAGAGCATCAGTTAAATGAAATTGCGCTGGAGATAGGCAACCTAGAGGATAATAGTGGAGGCACCTTCCCTTCAAATGAGCTTAGGGATAAGCTCACCGAATTAACAGTCATAAGAGGAAACATCCTCAAGGATAAGGAGGAAACTTGGAGACTAAGGAGTAGAGCTATATGGCTGAGGGAAGGGGATGATAATTCCAAATTTTTCCACAAATTTGTTAATGGAAGGAGGGCCATTAATACCATATGGAAACTGACAAATAAGCAAGGCGCAAAGGTTGATACCTTCCCTCACCTGGCCTCCCTGGCCACCTCTCACTTCAAGCAGGTCTATCAGGCCCCCCTAACGCTACCCTAGCAAAGGTCATTAGAGTAGCGCAACTGTTCCCTCAATTCATTGAAAATGAGGAAGTCGAGCAACTTAACAGAGAAGTCACTTTAGGGGAGCTCGAGGCCACACTGAAATGGTTTAAAAAGGACAAGAGCCCTGGTCCAGATGGATGGTCTATAGAGTTCTACCTAGCCTTTTTTGACATACTCGGAAATGACCTGCTCAAATTCATCGAGGAACACAGGTAGACGGGGCATATGCATGGGGCTATTAACTCCACCTTCATTGCCCTCATCCCCAAATCAGATAATCCATCATCCTTCAATGACTTTCGACCCATCTCCCTCTGCAATTGCTTATACAAAATCATATCCAAAATCATTGCAAATCGCCTCCATCCCATCCTATCCAACCACATATCATCAGAGCAATTTGCCTTCCTACAGGATCGACAAATTCATGAAGCCATAGGCACTGCCCAGGAAGTACTTCACTCCATCCAAACCAAGAAGATCAAGGGAATGATCCTCAAAGTTGATCTCTCGAAAGCCTTCGAAAAGGTAAGCTGGATTTACCTCAGAATGCTTGTTACTCATTTAGGATTTCCAGTGAGAGTTATTAAATGGATCATGTGCTGCATCACCAATATATCCTTCAGTGCACTGATTAATGGGGCTACATCACCCTTCTTTGGCTCTGAAAGAGGTCTCGGACAGGGGTGTCCACTGTCTCCTCTACTCTTTCTCCTAGACATGGAAGGGATAAGCAGACTGATCAAGAACATGCACCATAGAGGCAAACTCTCAGGAATCAAAATATCGGAGGGTTGTACTATAACTCACCTCCTTTTCGTGGACGATGTACTAATGTTTCTAAACAGAGGAATCGGTGACCTCACTACCATACAAAACACCATCAATCTTTTCAAAACCGCTACTGGCATGACTATTAACAACTCTAAGTCCATAATAACAGTATCAGAATGCTCCCCCCACGAGATACACTTTGCGATTCAAAGGTTCCCTTTCACTCTGACCCAAATAGATGGAGGCCTCCAAGCTTGAGAAAAGACTCAACAAATGCTACCATAAACATCTCTCCAGAGCCGGAAGATTGGTGCTCATCAAAGCGGTATTGGAGGCCACCCCGGTATATTGGATGTCCCTCGCATGGATCCCAAGAGGCATTCTCAACCGAATACAAAATCTCTGTTGTAGATAACTGTGGAGATGTAATCAAACATGAAGGATATTTGCATGGGCAAGATGGGATCTTTTGTCTGTCCCAAAGAAATGGGGGGGTGGGGTATTAAAAAATTGGAGGATTTTTCCTCAGCACTGACAGCCAAGCTAGTCTCTGGACCAAAATCGCAGTCGCTAAATATATTGCTCCATTAGGGCCGCTAGATTGGCTCAAACTAACAAGTTGGAACAAATCGAGGATCTCAAATATTTGGAAAGCGGTTCTGAGCTCGATGCCTCTTATTCGAGATGGCCTAACTTGGAGAATATATGATGGGACATCCGTCCGAATAAGCCGAGACCCTTGGATAGGATGTGGGAATGCACATCAACTACCTCAGGGCTTACTAAAAAACCTCAACGAGAAAGGTATCACCCACATAGTGCACATTGCAGATATGGAGAGATCGACCTTTCTCCACCAAGCTTGGAAGACAGCCCACAACTTGCTCCTTCCTATACAGTGGCACCAAGCTGGGAGTACCTACACTGCAACTCTCAAGGAATCCCACATTCGACTAAGAGAAGGGGAAGATGAGATCACATGGGCCATCGCCAAAAATGGTCGATACTCCCTAAAAGAGGGGTATCTACAACTGACCAATAGACACAAGCCACAGCACATTGAAACATGGTGGAAGGATATGTGGAAGCTTAAAGCACCTCCCCGAACTAGATTACTTATGTGTTCTCTATTGAAAAATAAGCTGTCGACGAGTAATAACTTGTCTAGAAGAGGGCTATATGGACCTTAGTGGTGCTGCCTATGTAAGGACAGCATTATATCTTTGGATCACCACTTCCTCTCCTGCCCTGTTACAATTGATCTTTGGAACTCCATTCTTACACACACTCTCTCACCTATCAATTGTAGGGGTCAGACTACCAAGGAAGTATGGGCAAATTAGTGGTCGTCTGTAACACCGCCTAAAGCTAGAAACCTCCCCTACTCATTAGTTGGGAAATCTGGATCGCAAGGAACTACTCTATTTTCCAAGACACCAACCCTCATGGCCATCCATCACAGCTAGAATTATAGTCGATTACAGTTCACTTCTTGAGGACTTGGCTACCTCTCCACTCAGGAACATCATTCTCGAGTCCATCGATCACTCACAGCCCTGGGCATACTTTGATGGATCAGCACAAGAAACATGATGTGGAGGTGGGGTTGTCTTATATATTTCAGATACACATCATTATCATATTCAAATGGGACTTCGAAATGGTACAAACAATTTTGCTGAACTCACCACGGCCAAATACCTCATCCAATTTGCAATGGAAAAACATTGTCATAATCTACAAGTATTTGGTGACTCGAAAATGACTGGATTAACAAAACCACAACATGTCATGCATTCACATTGCGACATATATTGGATGAAGTGCATAGACACATCACATACTTTGGCAATTTTGTTTGTCACCACATATATAGGGAACTGAACTCCATCGTTGACAAACTTTCCAAAGAGGCAGCGATCAGGCCATGCAACATTTGGATGATCCAGGAGCAGCAGGCAGGTGAATAGTACCAATACTACCACCGCCCATATATGGACCAGGCAAATCAGGGTCAACAGGAGCCTGAAATCATTTGATATTCGACTGTTTTATTTCTGTTTATATTTACTATGTTTATATATATTTCAGTACATGTCCTCAGGAATAATCTCTGCATAGAGTAAAAAATTTTGAAGTGTTTTATACAGTACTATTAAAACATTGTCTCCCTGCGTGGAGAACATATTTTTGGCTCTTAAATTTTGGACTCACACACAATCACTATATTTTGCATATGCTCATCGCATCGACATCATGTAATTTTCCTATTAATGAAAATTATGATTTTTCCAAGGGGAAAAAACTTGTAAGAGAATTAACAAGTAGGAGAAATAACATCAGATTGTTGTAGTAGGGATTCGAGATTACGAATTTTCACAACCTAGAGTCATAGAAGCATAAATACATGAATAACGACTACGCTGAGCATCCTCCATAAAACCTAAGCACTTGGACCTTCTATGCATTTCCTAAAGATGCAATGAACTTTTTGTATAAGTGGATTACAATGATTAAGATATGAAACCTTCTAGAATCTTCTATCATTGACTTAATTGCCTATATATAAGATATTAAGATTTTTATGTAAGGGTTCATGATTGAATGTGTTAATGAATATATTTACCCACTATGTCTAACATTTGCCCAACAAATTGTAAGATTTTTGTTATCCAGTCACCCTAAAGGCGTAAGGTTTAGAAGTAATCCATACTCTACCATTGTTGTCACTCATTTTACTTTGTTACAACCTATCTTGATGATGTTTATACTATTTAGATCTCCATGAATGTATTATTTCATATTTTCTTAGATGGATGTGATTAAAGGTTAACAAGTGGATTCTATCTTTCCCTCAATCTCCAATATTATACACCTTAATTAATCAGAAACTATCAAGCATACCTTAGCTGAGATGTCCTTCCTTTGGTAGGTTAAGTATGTAATCATACTAAACTATCACAAACCTTGTTAGACACCTTCTATGCACCTTGAGTTTATAAAAGAGCCAACACCATCACTTTAGGTTTCTTTGTGATTACAGAACTAGGGCTTTTGGATCATCATTTTTTCTTTTCTAGGGTTTGCACCCTTCTTTAAGGCAAGTACATTGCAAAGTTTCTAGGAGATCTCAGTGCCTCTCTTTCTCTTGGGTTTATAGAGGCAAAACTTATGAAAGCTTTATGGAGCAATGTTCTTTTTTGTTGAACTTATGCACTTACAATGGATATGTTCCCGATTATATGGGGTTGCCTTTCATATTTGGGGTAATCAAATTGCTCCCTTTACTCATAGTAAGGACTTGTGCATGCACATTAAGGAATCCCTTCCTATGGATCTTTCACATTTTAGAGATTTTGGATCAATTACATGAGCCAATAATTTAGATCATTTTCTATATAATCCTTCCACTCACAAGGTGCTTGAAAATATAGATTATAATATTTGGAGTTACTATTCACAATCCATTGGGATCTTTTCCTTTAACTTCTTAAAGAGGATTCAACTTCCTCCTAAGGTTCAATACATGACAACCTCACTTTCACATTTTAAAATTTTTGGAGCAAGTACATGTGCTCATATTCTAATGTATTGCTTATATGATCCTTCAACTTATATAGTGACTAAGCATACAAATGATAATCTTTGATAGAGTTATTAACCACAATTCATCGAGATCTTTTTCATTGCTTATACAAAGGATTCAACTATAGATGGTTCTTAGCATGTTTCTATAGATTTGTCTCTTTATGATGTTGGTCTAGAGTAAATGCATGGCATTTGGCATTGTCATTCTCAAGGGCATTTTATGTCAAACTCTATATTTTCTACAAACCAACTCATTTCAATGGATCTGTTTCTTCCAAATGATGATGTTACTCCTAATATAATGAATAGGGAGACATAGGTTGATGATGAGGACTTTATTTATGACACAACTAGATCCCATCTTGCATAACTCTATTTGGGACTACTCTACATTTAGCATTTATTTTTCTTAGGGACGACTTGTGCCAATTTTTGTACCCTCAATAAACCAACTTGTTGAAATCTTCACAACACCCCTTAGAAGAGGCTACCTTCACATCATGTGGAATCATGTTGGTGTGGGAGATATGGTGTTTGAAGGGGAATATGTAATGTCTTCTCTATCTACCTTTTGTTCATCATTAAGGGAAATGTAAATTTTTCATGTAATCTCTTCTTCTAGCCTCCCATTTGTGACCACAACCAACCTTACATTGACTTGGGTATGTATAAACCCAAACCTACTTGTATTTTGGTCATAGCCAAACTATATTGAGTTGAGTATTTAGAAACCAACTCTCATTTGTATTTCAATGATAAGCAACCCTAGATTGAATTGGGTGTTTATAAACTCTCTCATTTTTATTTTAGCAACAACCACCCTTATATTGAGTTGAGCATTCATACAACCACTCTCATTTGCAGTCACAATCAACAATCTTATATTCAGTTGGGTATTTATACAACCATTCTTTTGTATTTGTCATTTTTCTCCATGACCTCTCACTCATCTTAAGGGTAAGTGCCAAAAATGTTGTTAGCTTCACTTACGGATCTACACACAACCCTAAAGTGGGGCCTCCACCACAAATTTCATTGAAGCTTTAGAAGCTACAAGTAGAAGCATACCATCTTCATCAAGAAACCATCATCTACCTAAATTTAGGACTTCTTGAATAGTTTGGTTTGAGTTGTCATTATTTTGTTTTAGTTTTGAAAATAAGTTTCATTTAAGTATGCTTTTAGGGAAAAGTGAAGTGTTAAATTTGTATGTGGTGTCATGATTGAATTTCATGTTGATCAATGACGTAATTTGATGAGAATGTTAAATTAATTGGAGGATCAACAAATGATTTAAGACATGAAAATTCTCTTTAAAGAGAACTTATTTACCTTTCATGTAGTGTATATCACTTTGAAGCTAACAAATGTCAAGCTTCACAATATCAATCTATCTTTTCATTAGTTAGCAAGGACAAATAGGAATTCAATTGGTTCTTAAGCTGCATGAACTTGTTGAAGTGCACCTTTCAAAACACAGGGCAGGTGATTCATTCCTCAACTGAAAGCATAAAGCAAATATCATAGTGGGAGGAAAACCACCCAATCTAATAAACCAATAGCGAACGAATTAAAAGTTGCGTGTTCTAAATGCAAAATTCAAAGTTCATTAGCTTCCCTTCGATTCATCTTAAAGTTCATTAGCTTCTCTTCATGCCACCTCGTTCACCAACTTATCTACATTGTTAGTAAAGTTACTTTCCTTACGACATGCATAAAATTTAATTGTTCAAAACACAACGTTAAACAAACCGCATGTTCTACTCTCATGTAAGTTCATGTTAATTCACTTGAATTGATGTTTCAATGTCCTTGCTATGAAGATTAAATCTTTTACATATTGGAACTTTCAATGCAGAAAAATTTGTCTCGATAGTAGGGCCAATGGAAATTCAATATACCCCAATTATAAGTAATGTCAATAGAAAAATAAAATAGATAATCTATCTAAACAGGAATTCAAATGGTTGCAGTCATAATATGTATAGTCCAAAAGGTGAACCAATGATTATTTCAGATGTTAAAAGGTGATAAACACGAATTGACTGTGAATTTAATCTAGTATACCTATTTAATTAAGACCATTTGCAGCACACATCATTTACACCATATCTCAAACACGTGAATTCAGTATGGAACTAACAACACAATCTACCAAATCTACGTACAGGTGAAATTTAATTTACAAACATTTAAAGAAGTATTTTGCAAAATGTGGGATGAATTAATTATTTGGTTGCTTCGATAGGTGAATGGAGGAGGAACTCAAGCTCTCCACCCAACCATAGGTCAACTGCAACGTAATATTCTTGCAAGGGATCACCCTTGAGCGGGATCCAATGTTTGAGGAGGAAGATAATCGATAAAGGACCTCCATAAACACAGAGCAGAAGATTGGAATTTCAAACTATTTAATTTTTTGCGTGACATATATGACAAAGAACTTTCAAAAATGGGATGTTATAAGCCAATGTTATAAGCCTAGTATGTGTTCAAGCTAGTCACTTTGAAAAGCCCATTCTCCCTTACATAGGGGGCACTTTAGCACAAAATTTTAAGCATCTATTGCAACATTTTTGTCGGCATCACTTAAGAAAAGGTGTTAAGCATTGTATCTATTGCTGTTATTTACATAATCTATTCACATGCTCATCTAATATTGCTTTACAGATTGTGGACGACAATTTCCTTGGATTTTGTCAATGGATTACCTATGACATATAGGAAACATAGATGTGTTTTGTCCTAGTATGTGTTCAAGCTAGTCACTTTGAAAAGCCCATTCCCCCTTACATATGGAGCACTTTAGCACAAAATTTTAAGCATCTATTGCAACATTTTTGTTGGCATCGTTTAAGAAAAGGTGTTAAGCATTGTATCTATTGCTGTTATTTACATAATCTATTCACGTGCTCATCTAATATTGCTTTACGGATTGTGGACGACAATTTCCTTGGATTTTGTCAATGGATTACCTATGATATATAGGAAACATAGATGTGTTTTATCATAGTGTTGCGTTTCTCCAAACTCGCTATTCTCAATCCTAAAACAAAACCTTGTTGCACCTTGGGCTACAAATATCTTCTACCAACACATATGGCTGCATTGTGGATTGTGAATTGCCATCATTTCTAATTGGGATTCACATTTCCTTGGTCATTTTTGGTAACCATTATCACTGATATTCAGTTGCCAGTTCCAATATTCCACTATGCTAGAAGCGATTTCCCTTATTCCCTGTTTCTTTCATCCATAAAAGCCTTTTTATAATTGGGACCAACAATTAAATCTAGTCACTACAGATAAACTACGGGTGGAATAAAATGTCACCAGCTAAACAATTCTATCTAAAACAGTAATCTTGTTATTTTGCAACAGATAACAATGAACCAATCCATTGTTCAATCAGCAAGGACCTGAGTACCGAAGCCAGAACACAAGTCTCAAATAATTTATCCAAGCGATATCGAATTCTATTTGCTGAGACTATGAATCTGAAAAGTTCTCTTATCCAATAATAATCACAACCTACTTTTCTTTGCTGATTACTTCCCTTGATGCTGCCTGAACAACCATATTCAAGCAGTGCAAAATTCCTCCCCCAATTCTAGGTTTGTGGGCTAGACTGCGTGCATAGTGTACAATCAGCAAGGACCTGAGTACTGAAGCAAGAACACAAGTCTCAAATAATTTATCCAAGCGATATCGAATTCTATTTGCTGAGACTATGAATCTGAAAAGTTCTCTTATCCAATAATAATCACAACCTACTTTTCTTTGCTGATTACTTCCCTTGATGCTGCCTGAACAACCATATTCAAGCAGTGCAAAATTCCTCCCCCAATTCTAGGTTTGTGGGCTAGACTGCGTGCATAGTGTACAATCAGCAAGGACCTGAGTACTGAAGCAAGAACACAAGTCTCAAATAATTTATCCAAGCGATATCGAATTCTATTTGCTGAGACTATGAATCTGAAAAGTTCTCTTATCCAATAATAATCACAACCTACTTTTCTTTGCTTACTTACCTTGATGCTGCCTGAACAACCATATTCAAGCAGTGCAAAATTCCTTCCCCAATTCTAGGTTTGTGGGCTAGACTGCGTGCATAGTGTACAATGGACAACTGCTTAACACCAAGGACTGAAATACAACCAATCTATCCTCGCACATGGGTTGGAACAAAAATCCAGGCACATCCAATGTAATGACATACAAGGGATAAGTAGGCCACCATGTCCAACATGTCAACTCAAAATGCCTGGCCTGGTCAACATTTAATATGAAGATCCACTTAAATTTATCCAACACATTATATGAGCAACTCGTAATAGGACTACTCGTGAATCAAGCAACACTCATTAAATCCTTCTTTATCTCACAAACCGAATTGTGCTGTACCAATTTCCTGAAAATTCATGAAAAAGGTAAGTACAAAACCCATATGTTTTTTGTAACACTCATTAAGCCCTTCTTTATCTCCAAGACCAAATTGTTCTGTACCACCGTCCTAAAAATTCATGAAAATGGTAATTACAAAATCCATAACTAGAATAAGCGTGGTGATAATAACACCAAGCATTACAACACTGTCTACATTTTATCCAATTTAAGTTTATTCAAGCGTCTCAATGAAATAACAAATTATACAACACTGTCTACTTTTTCTTCCATTTGAGTTTATCCAAGCATTTCAAGGAAATAACAACAAAGAGGTTGAAGCATTTTATATTTAGGAGTTGGTGCCCTCACATGAAGGATGGAACAAACTTTGTCGCTGAACCAATTGTATACGATCTCTGCATCGTTCAACAACCAGCACTCTCAAAAGGTAAGATGGTTTCACCCAAGGAAATACAAGAGATCATTCCAATTTCCTGGTTAGAATATCCCTACTTCTTCTTACTAGGTCTACCCTTAACATAGTTCAAAATAACCCCCCTTCTTTCCCAATGTAAATATTGAAAAAAATACAATTAAAATTGTTTTATAATTATTCATTAACTGATTAAAAACCTACACCTTCTATCTAATGTTGTGAAGGATATTATAATAACAAACTCTCCTGCACATAACTCTTCTTGTGCAAGTTACGTTTATTCTCTTAAGTCACTATTCTAAATAATCTGTACATAAGCACATACATTTTTTAAGTCCTTGTTCTGAATAATCCATGCATAAACTAAGAGTAGATATCCTCAATTGTATACACTATCTGTTTGGACAAGAATATTACTCCCCTCCATGTTCCAACTGCACCAATCTTATCATATTCTTTCACATTATGAAGAATGCGGGGATCAATCAGCTCCTTTGTTACCACAACTCAAGCAGGTAATTGATGCTAGCGATGTAATCTTTGACATTCTAAGATGGACTTCACAGTTTACATACCACCTCAATCTTGTTTGCACAGACTCATTTCTCCACTTTTGCCAAATTTGTGGTAGGACGACTTGTAACATTCAGTTCTTGACCACAAGTCCAAGAAAGGATATAGGGTACCCAAGCCCTATGTTTCACTGACCAAGACCAAAACAGCAGGTCATTCCAGAGAGCCTATGCAAGCTCAGATATTAATGATCTAATGTTTTGAGTTCAATCAGGATAGATAGGTTGATTCCATTCCTCTGCTAAAAAGAATAAAATAAGCTAGGTCATTTCAAGTCATAACTTAACAAACTCCCTTAATTTGGCAATGCTAGTATGCATTCAACTATTTGCCAAGATGGTTCACGGACTTATACAGCATTTGTTCAAACAGTTATAATACAATATATCAATTTTCAATTTCACGCCTGCTGTAAATTCATAGCAATCTCCAACTATAATTGCTAAGGATGGATGACAAGTTGCAGGATCTGCAGGTGCAGATACAACAATTTGAAAACTGAGATTTTCAACATCAAATCGAGCATGCTCCCTAAAAAAAATCACTCCCTGCCAATTCAGCAGTGATAGAGGGAACTATTGAAGATTGGAAACAAGAATTTGGCCCTAGTGTTGATATGCAGTTCATGGTAATGTTGAATTCTTAAAGTAAAAAGATCATCCTTTTACTTAAATTTTTAACATTACCATGAAATGACTCCGGATGTTTGAGAGTGGTTTCGACCTCATTGGATTTCATATGGAGAAAGTAAAATTTTAGATCTCACTCAAAATCCAAGAGACTTATCATTTTTTTAGGATTTCAGGATTGGGGGGTTGCAATGTTTCCACTGGATTTTGTCATGTACTACGGTATGGAACTTGTATTTAATCAAGAGCACCAAGCCCTCTATGCGGGGGAGACTCCCAATAATCAAGAGCACCTAGGGTACTAGGGTATGGAACTTGTATTTAATCAAGAGCACCAAGGTCATTCGACTATGCAGGAGGAAACTCCCAATAAAGCATAAGACAAGAATTTAGAAATTTCTCGCGGTAAGAGGGTTAGACAGTAGATAATAGATTTACTTGTCTTTTCTAGTTTCTAGTACTTTTTATAACTATTGACTCTTTCATATTTATTATGGTATTTTTTGTAAACAATATATGACAATTCATGTTTGAAGTTGGCATTTGTAACTCATTGGTAATGAATTATGAATATGATGCTTCATGAAAATTGAAAGTTGAAACATTTCATTTCATGTTAGATATTCTTTGTTATCATTTGGTTACTTGGTAATGGTAATGGTTACAAGTACAAGTTACAACTTTTGTGATCAATGATGATAAATGTTATATATCAAATTTTGAAAGCTTGAAACTTGTGAACGTAATGGATGAAGATTATAACTTCTAGATGATTGATGTTATATGGTTCAATCCATGTTTTTATATTTTTTATATCTAATTCATCATTCTACATGCTTATGTTGACATATATGCGTCAAAATATATAAAATATATATTATATACAAATTCACTCCCGAACCGAGAGCTTTTGAAAATGTTGCTCCTTGCTCCCAAGCCAAGAGCTTTTGAAAATGTCGCTCTCTGCTCCCAAGTAACCTTGTGGTCAACAGAGGCATATCCAGCGCTAGTTGTCCCCAGACATATCATTCAGAATTTTAAGACTTTGGACTACGAGAACATGCTATACAAATATAAGACCTTGGGTGGAATTTTCCTCAAACATGGACTTGAGACAAAAAAAGACAACTGCAATCATTGAGATATGGTCAACAAAGGCATATTCAGCACTATATTGTCCCCGAACATATCATTCGGAAATTTTATGACTTTGGACTATGAGAGGATGCTAGACGGATCATTGTTGCAACATGTTAGACATTTCAATGTTGCAAACATCAGTATTGGGATAAAATTGGCAAGGGTCCGAACTCTGGAAAACCAAAAAAATCATAAAAAGAAGGAAAATATCAGCAAATTACAAAAACTTAAAAAAGTCGAAAAATTTTACTTAAATCATGATTTTTTCCATCAAATCGCAATCTTTTCATGTGGTTTACGATAAAATTACGATTTTTTTAAGGGTGAAAAAATCGTCAATTTTTTTGCCCGATAAAATTTGCTAGGCCAAAAAATTATGATTTCACAATTTTTTCACAATAAAAACAAGATGTTTGCAACACTGAGATAGATATAAGCAATGTCACATGGTTCAGTGTCGAGTTCAGGTTGGACAATGATTAAGTTCGGTTCGAGTTCGAATTTTTTGATGAGGTTCAGATAAGGTTCGCCAATAGATTCATATATATACATTTTCTATATGTATAGATATATTAACTTGAAAATGAAATATAGGATAAAATTGTAAGAAATCAACATCAATAAAAAGAAAATGCTATCACAAACATAGAAACTGCAAGGATGGATTACAAGTTTGAGTTGTGACACGAGGTTCTAAGTTTTGATCTATGGACTTGGTTGATGGGCTTGAGGTTCGATGAGGTTTGTCGAACCTCAAAATCTTTTTAAGGTTCGTCAAAATTTGAACCTCAAGGTTGAAATTCGACGAACCTTGTGACATGGGATATAAGAACCTAGGTGGAATTTTCCTCAAACAAAGACTAGAGACAAAATAAAGGCAACTGCACTAACTATCGGTGGATTTACCATTTAAAAACACTAACATGACACAAGTTAACAATGGTTTCCAAAGCCTAACCCATTTTAACTTTGTCATAATCATCCAGCTCACATCACAAAGAGATAGAAATGAAATGATAATTTAATATCCATGAGACTAAAAATAGTCTATGGGACCACCAATCTCCTTGCCTTTTTCCTTTTGCAATTCAATCATTTTCTTATTCAAATTGATGATGAGCTGGCCCAACCTTCTAACAGTCCCCTCATTGAAAATACAATGTCAAGGGACCGATGCTAACATATTCCCATAATTGTCCTTGATGTCTTTGAAAGCATCACATTCCAAAATGAAATGGTTTTCGGATTCCACTGCCCCAGACATGCAAAATGAACACACCCGTTGTTCTCAAGCTTCTTTAGGTCTTTTCCACCGTCCTGTTTCACACTGAAGTTGATATGAGTTAGTTCTTAATTGAGCAATAAGAACTTTTTCCATCCACGGAATGCTAGCTCCAATGTACTCTTTTTGTTGGATATCACAAGTGGGGTTGAATTCCTCAACATAGTACTTCTTCTTTCTACCCAACTCTATTCCCCATATACATTGACGGAACTTCTCCATAACAGAAGTTTTTAGCTTCTTGCTATTTGTGGGACAGACACTGAGGTAGATATTCCATTTTTGCATCCATGTGTAATTTTGTCTCATCCATGTTTTCTTTCTTTCACTCATGCCTTCATTGAAGATAACATTAGGCCATCTACCATGTTTTCTTTCTTTCACTCATGCCTTCATTGAAGATAACATTAGGCCATCTACCTACACCCATTACTCAATTCTTTTTAGATATCTTATAAGACGTACCATAGATGTTTCAATCTACCATCTATGCAGACACAATGAGCAGTTTCATTCTTATGCAGGTGCCAGAAATTGTCTATTTTGTTCTATAAAGCTAGATCTTTATTAAACTTCACAACCTATTTGGAAGGCTTCTCCAGAAACAGGATAAGTGGATTAAGAAGTAACGTTGTGTTGTTAAACAGAGGACTTTGTGCAGGGGGCAGGGCTACTGCTAAGGGGAGAGCAAAATCATAGAGGTGGAGCAGGTTGGAATTTGGGGTCAGTGTACATAATTTTTCCAACTTACATCGTAGCTAAGGCTGGGAGCAGGTGAACTGTGATGCTTCAGAAGCTAGTTGATGGAAGTCTTACAAATCATACAGAAGCAGAAGCTGAGAGAAGAGAAAAGCACTTGGTTCAGGATTCAGGTAATCCAATCATTAACAAATCTGAAAGCTAGTTAAGAATCAAGATCAATAGGGGAATAGTAACCAAAGCAAGGCAACTAAGGAGCAGTGCAGATAGAATGTGTCTCATCATCAAGTGCAGATACTTGAGGTTGATGAGAAGTAATGTAATCCCAACATCCCGTGGCTTGGACTTGGAAAGTAGAATTTTAAGAGCTTGCTACTTGGCAAGATACTCGGCAGACTATATAACAGATAAAATATGCAAATATTGAGAAAAATAGACTAGAGACAATTCCACTCCATTACACATCTAAGATTTAGAAATTAGAAATCAAAATACTTATATGCTCATGTAAATAGGCAAATATAACTGTCTAGCGGGTTGTGGTGAAATGGTTAAATCAAAGCACTTTTACTGCTGAGGCCTGGGTTAATACTAAATAGTACATACCCCATGAAGATATGTCACCTCATCAATGTAGCCAAGAGACTTAACTACTGCATTCGAGAGAAGATGGAAGTCATGGTGACATTGACAGCCCACAGATGTGTGGATATCTCAACAGGCAAGGCCAGTTGCAAGTCCTGGATGAAGATGACAGAATAGACATCCCTCAGTAGAGGCATCTACACTGAAGGTAGGCCCACTTGGGTGACAATAGGGCAATTTACCAACCAAAACAAACGCAAACAAAACTGTAAATTTATAAACATAGAACATACATCAAACGTTATAAACCAGAGCCCTGAAAGCTGATAACTGAAAACCGCTAGTAGATAGATGACAAATATACCATATCGAAAATCTTCTTTACATATTTTTTCTTTTTTTGATATATACAGATTACACAGTTTGCAACTACATAATCTACTATTTTTTCTTAAATATTTTTCTCTCTGCTGATATACTAAGTTTTCTTGCAGCTGGTATTTTCAGAGTATGCTAACAGCTACAAGGCCTTTTTTTGAAAGCAATTATATACTTATTTTTTCCAATAGCTCATGTACTGCAAACCAAATTACAAACTACATGTTACATAACTTGGAACAAATAGAGATAAAATAACCCGTGAGTTAGACCAAACTGGCCAACTTTTACCCATTTCATTTGTTTTGACTTGAATCTGATTGAGTTGACTAGGTCATGCCAAGTATTGACAAGTTTCGTGGCAGTACAGAAATCTGAGTCATCTCAATGAGTTTTCCTATTAGCTGATGAGTCATTTTACTATATACATGCACATATGAAACTCCAACTATAGGTTAGAGAAGCTGAACCTAAAAGTACTGAGATTAGGTAAAGCATCTGTAGACACGATGCTTAGGAAGATGGAATTTAGATCTGCATTGCAAGGTACATCCAACACGTCCTTGACCTCTAAAGTTGATTTTCATGATGTAAGAATTTGTTCTGTGTGACTATCTTTGGTCTTGAAGGTTTTGTGACTGTTGATACGGACATCATATAAACTGTGTTCTGATTTATTTCAGTCCCTTATTTTGTATGACTATGCACATGCTATCCCTTATATTGCAAAATTTATAAATACTGGGAAAATAAATAAATAAAACATTTTTCAAACCAAAATGGTTTATTTTATGGGCAATCAACAAAAAGCTACTGTCATTGCCCATCTCAACTCCAGAGATATTGTTTATGTTTTTTCAGAAATCAACTCTACCAGCATTGTTCTATAAGATTTGTTGACTTCGATTTTCAGATGTCAAGCATATCTCCATATTTAAAGGCACTCTTCTTCTAGCCGTGGCTTGAAGCTCCACACAAGCTGGCTTAGGAAGCCTAATTCATCGCCCGTTGCTGTTGTTCAGGAATGCACATTGCATATATCCCACTTGCAATAAAAATGTGCATCTAATATTACAACAAACTTTATCATGAATATTGGGAAGCCTTCTACATGGTTACTGAAAAGAGCTCACGAGCAAAGACATCCTTAATTGCAAGCTTTCTTCAGAGCATCATACACGGATTGTAGAGAGGAGTCTTCCACGAGCACAATCTTCTCCCTTGATTTTGATCCAGAACCTAATGACACTTGTCTTTTCTTCACTCCCAGAACCTGTTCAAGGAATCAGGCATGTTTACAAATGCATCAAGATTCAATACATGATAAAAAAGTGAGTACAATCTACAAGCATCTTGTGCACAAAATAGGGCAAGAGAAAACAACAAGATGCCAAGCTACCTACTTATTGAGACCCCAATTATCCTATAAATATCTCATCAAGAACTCAAAACCTATTACAGGTGGATAAGAGTCCCTAAACAAAAGACTAAACCGGGGTCTTCAGCAAGGTACACACTACCATCAGTTTTTCATTCCAATAGCTTGTTAATAGAATAGTTATGGTAGGAGGACACCGAAGTAAGCATGGGACTCATATTGCAGGTGTGACAACTCCATACAAAGTTATGTCTTATGACCATTGATCGTAATAAGCCATTCTTCACCGGAAGAGAAGAAAGTTAAAACTGGTTGGGTATCGGGATTTGAAAGAAATCTGTAAAAATTGGCAACTAGGGCCAAACTCCATGTGGGTCTTCTTATTTATGGCAGCTGACATTTTTCTTGGATTCCTCTCGTCAAGAGGTGTAGGATTGATCTAAAGATCATCTGATTCTGACATGTATTCATGGAGATATAAATTTATTTGTGTTATGTGACAAATCGTCAAGGTCGGCCAGCAACCAAATTACCCCAATCTATCCTCTACGTTTTATTATAAATAGAAGAGGACTTCAAGTCATTTTGTACACACACACCTCTTGTGATCTCTCTTCATTGGTTTGGATTTTGGTGAAAGAGAGATTTAGAGGGAATGCTTTATATGCTGCCCTAATGAGCCCTAATCACAGCCATGAAGGAGACCTCTACGCTGCCCTAATGAAGATCAAGCTTCAGCCATGGAGAGACCTATACGCTGCCCTAATGAGATCTAGACGCAGTCCTAAAGAAGGAAGTGCCCTGGTCTTATACACTGCCCTAAATTACAGTCACGAAGGAGACATCTAGATGCAGGCCCTATAGACGCAGTCAAGTAGGATCCTTATATGCTGTATAGAGGAGGCCTTAACAAGCCCTACCCGCAGTCCAAACAAGTATCACAGCTGTTGTTCTGGTGTGCCCTAGACGCAGTTGAATGGGAACTCTAGCCACTGTATTGAGAAGAGTTTAGACAGCAAAAAGGAAGACCTCTATACGCTGTCTCAAGAGGCTCAATCTGCAAATGAGAGGAGGGATAATATAGGCCCTAAAAGAAGGTCTAAATACAGCCCTCTATCCGCAGTTAAAGGAGGCTCCTATATGCTGCATAAAGGAGGTCTAAAGGCTGTCAAGAGAGACCTAATCTATCCACTGTTAAGGAGCCCTAATCTGCAATCCTGAAGGAGAATAGATCACAGTTAAGGGAGGACCTATACAATGCCTGAAGAAGCTCCTCCTTAACGCTGTCAAGGAAAGGCCTTAAACACAGTTAAGAATGATGCCCTAGCCACTGTTAGTGCAGCCCTCATTCAGCAGCAAAGAAACCCTATATGCAGCAAAGAAAGAGACTCCTTATCCGCAGCAAAAGATGGCACTTATTCACAGTATAAAGAGGTCTGAAAGAACAGCATATAAATTCGGATAGCTGTACGTGACAGCATGATGATGGAAGACATTTAAGACATGCTTTAAGGTCTGTGTGCAAGGCTGGTAAGTCACTGTAACATAATGAAGGAATGTGTTGAAGAAATCTGCTCTTGATCAGATTATGTAAACAGTTGGATGTTTGAAAGGGCTGACAGCAGAGTCAAGTTCTTATAGGATAAAATTGCTGCTTGGATGTTCTTTGATAAAGGACTGAAGGCCTATCTTGTTGCTAGGCTAGGCCGTAGGCCATAGCCAGCAACAAGGCTGTTCTCAGAGTTGCCAATGAGACCTGGACAGTGTTGCAGTGGTGAAGTATCTCCTTGGTTCATCACAGCCTTAGAAGGCCTACCTTATTAACCATATGGAGAATGAAGGATGACCTGACGACGTCCTATCTTATGAAACAGGGACAGCTTATGCAGCAAGAAGACTACAGCGTTCTGGGAATTATATTGAGTCAAGGCTTGACTATGTTTAGCTGTGTGATGAGATTCCTGTTGATGATACTTGGGTAAAAGATTATGTCCAGTTTGACCAGCATTGACTTCTCTGGTCAAGGATTTTATACTGCTGTCACAAAATCTCAGATTTATGTATTTGTATTTTGTACTCTCTCTCTATGTGCTGAACTATTGAAGAATATAAGAAGAATTGATCAAGGGTTTCCCCACATTGGGGTTTGTCCCTGGCTGGTGCCACATCTTGTGTCCTCTTATCTTGGCTTGTCTTCTACTGTTTATGTTTATGTTCTATCTGCACTTTACTATCATGCTGATGTGATTGCTAATCTGAATATTGACATTGGGCTAATATAAAAAATTGAAGTAGATTGCGCTAAGCATAGAACATACCTAAAATTAACATGGTATCAGAGGTGAGGTGAAGACAAAGCCCAAGCAAGAGTGAAAGAGCAATCACCAAAGACAGTTGGAAAGGACAAAAGGCTCAATGGGTTCCTCATCTTTCGTGAAGGGTAAAATCCCTGAGCCTCCATCAAATGCACCGGCTGCTTCAAAGAACAAATACACCAAGGGTGAAGTCAAAGAGAAGAAGATTATCAGAGATTCCATCAACAAGCGTCTGGTGGCCTACCTAAAGGTCACTTCAATGGAAAGTCTGGATCTAAGGGTGGAAGGAAGGGCAGATGTCTTGCTTGCAATAAGTTTGGCCATTATGCGAGGAAGTGTCCAAATAGAAGGGACACATCACTTAATGATGATGACAATCATCCCAGAGACATCTTCAATGATCGAAGGAATGACAGGTACAATGGCAAAGGAAAAAGGAATGCAAGACATCAAGGAAATGGCCAACTCTCCACGAAAGCAAGGAACTCCAGGTATGAAGAATCAAATGTTGTTTTTGATCAACAAAAGGAGTATTATCTTATATCGGCCCTCTCCTCTACTTCTCCTCCAAACTCGTTGAGAAATTGGCTTCATTGATAGTGGTGCCTCAAGGCACTCCACCAGATACAAGGAAACGCTCTCTAATCTGATAGAGAAGGAAACAAACTTGGAGATTATGCTTGGAGACGATGCCACCTATCCTGTAAAGGGTGTAGGGAATGTTACTCTTCAATTGGATCAGGGTAACTCGCAAGAAGTTCTTTATGTACGTGATCTCAAAAAGAACCTAGTGTCCATTTCAGCAATGGAAGACAAAGGTTTCAAGGTGGCATTCATCGATGAAAAGGTACGTGTTTGGAAAAGGAATTTTAAAGATGATTTTACTCTTGGGTTTCAGGTTGACACTTTGTATCAAGTTGGAGGAAGTCCAAAGGGGACCATGTCATGTCTTCAAAGGCACCGAAGGTTTGCCCATCTTCATTGTAAGGCCCTACCCGATGTGAGATATATGGTGATAGGGATGCCTGAATTCAAAGAAAAGCATGAAGGTATATGTCTGAGATGTACCGAAGGAAATATTACAAGGGGACCATTCCCCTCATGTAATAGCAAGACTATAGAACTGGAACAACCCGAGGGGTTTGAGATTCATGACCGGGAATCTCATGTATGCAAGTTGAAGAAAGCTCTCTATGATTTAGAGCAAACACCTCGAGCTTGATATGAGAGGATTGACAGCTATCTGATGAAGTTGAGATTCATTAGGAGTGAAGCCGATCCAAACCATTGCTTTAAGGTTGTGGATGATAGACCTCTCATACTGGTACTTTATGTGGACGACCTCTTTCTAATAGGTGTAGACCCTCTCATTTGCAAAAGTAAGAGGGAGTTGGATTCTGGATTTGGAATGGTGGACTGCAAGCCCATGACTACCTTGATGGAGCGTAACTTTAAGAAGTTATGCGGTAGTGCTGCAGAACCTGATTTGGGAAATGCCTCCGAGTTTCTTTAATTCATAGTAGCATTGATGTTCTTGGTGAACTCCAGTTCGAATATATGTTTTGCAGTTAGCATGTTGAGACATTATATGGTTGAGCCTCATCACTCACATTGGATTGGTGCCAAGAATCTTTTGAGATATCTTCAGGGCACAATCATTCATGGACTAAGAAACACTATCAAAGATGTGAGGCTGCATGATTATTCTGATGTTGATTGGGCAGGCAATGTGGAGGATCGCAAGAGCACTTCTAGGTGTTGTTTCTATTTGGAAACTGTTTCGATATCCTGGATGAACAAGAAGTAGAAGTTGGTTGCTTTGAGCACCGCTGAGGCCGAATACATAGCTGAGAATATAGCCTCCTGCGAAACTATCTGGTTGTGGAAGCTCTTCAATGAGCTGTTTGGACATGTGTTGGATACGACCGTGATCTTCTATGACAACCAGAGGGGGATTTGATTGTTGAGGAATCCTGTGTTCTATGATTGCTCCAAGCATATAGACATCAAGTACCACTTTATCTAGGATATGGTACAGCGAGAAGCAATAAGGCTCCATCACATTGGACTAATGTGTGGGTCGTCAATATTCAGATGAAGCCCCTGGGAAAGGTCAAATTCTTGACTTTCCGAGAACGACTAGGAGTCGTGGAGAGACCCTCTCCTAAGGGTCCTCTATGATAGGGGCATTGAGCTCTGGGAGCTCTGAGGGGCTTGGGTGTACTTCTTGGAGCGATGAGCAACTGTAGGGTGAGTGGTTCAGCCTTCCCCTAGTGGTTTGCTATGTAAGCAGGATGAGTGGTTCATCCTTCCCCTGCTAAGACACAGTCATAGGGTGAGTGGTTCAACCTTCCCCTAGTGATTTTTTGTGTACAGGGTGAGTGGTTCAGCCTTCCCCTGGGATACCCCATGGCGACATGTAGGCAAGATGAGTGGTTCATGCTTCTCCTGCTGAGACATCCTACCCATGCAGTCTGGGACTCATGGGAAGTACCTCTCATCTGGCCATTGAGCAGGGAAATGAGGATAGGGACCATAGTACTACTGATGAACGCATCGTGTAGTACTGTACTCCCTATGCTAGGATGATATTGATCTGGGATCAATTGGAACTGATTTCAGATCAATAAGTGTGGTATGAGATACTCTTTATTTGGAAATGATTTCGGATCAATAAGAGTGGTATGAGACACTCTATTTATTTGGAACTAGTTTCGGATCAGTAAGAGTGGTATGAGACACTCTTTATTTGGAACTAATTTCGGATCAGTGAGAGTGGTATGAGACACTCTCTTTATATGGGACTGACTTCGGGTCAATAGAGAATGGTATGATACATTCTCGATCACTTCTTCTTTTTCATAGTTCAGCAGGGAAAAGCAGAGCAGTGCAGGGCAATGCGTTGATGGCAAAGATAGTACAATCTGGCAGATGGATTAGAAGATGGAGCTATCCCTAGTTGAGAGGGAGTGTTAAAATTGGCAACTATGGCCAAACTCCATGTGGGTCTTCTTATTTATGGCAGCTGATATTTTTCTTGGATTCCTCTCGTCGAGAGGTGTAGGATTGATCTAAAGATCATCCAATTCCGACATGTATTAATGGACATATGAATTTATTTGTGTTGTGACAATTTGTCAAGGTCGGCCAGCAACCAAATTACCCCAACCTGTCTTCTACGTTTTATTATAAATAGAATAGGACTTCGAGTCATTTTGTACACACACACCTCTTGTGACCTCTCTCTTCAATGGTTTGGGTTATGGTGAAAAAGAGATTTAGAGGGAGTGCCTTATACACTGCCATAATGAGATCTAGATGCAGTCCTAAAGAAGGAAGTGCCCTAATCTTATACGCTGCCCTAAATTACAGTCATGGAGGAGACATCTAGACGCAGGCCCTATAGACGCAGTGAAGGAGGATCCTTATACGCTGTATAGAGGAGGCCTTAACAAGCCCTAGCCATAGTCCAAACTGTAGGAATTTACAGGGTAAGTTCCTCAGACAGAACACCAGAAGGACACCGCTCACAAACAGATCACAGATCAATACACCAGTATTTTGACGTGGTTAAAACCCTCAGAGAGGGAAACAGTCCACGGCCTGCGCCAACGTGGCTACTACAGGCAATTTATTAATAAAAGAATGAAAATTTACATAAGCTTCTCTCATGCACGGTTAACCTACAAATGACCCTCCATGCGCTTTAAATAGAATTCATGGACCAATCGGGTGTCAAGCCACGGATTAAGTGTCGGTAATACCGAGGAGAGAATGAACCGTCGGATCACTACATATCGTGACCGTCGGATTGTAAGTTACAAATTACATAGTAAAGAAACACACTTTACCTAACTCTATACTAGACCAAGTTATACTTAACTATTCCTACGAGTCGGAATATCCTAACATCCCCCCCCTTAAGAACAACTTGGGAAGTATTGAAGGATTTACAAATATGACACAATAGGAGAAGGAAGGAGGCACTAGAGCCTATCCCCCCTTAGTGACAACTTCCTGAACTCCAAGCATATATCGAAGTTTAGTGAACTTCGCCTTTGTGAAGATGTCTGCAACCTGATCATCTGTTGAACAATATTGCACTTCAAGAACATGGTCATGAATGAGCTTTCTGATGAAGTGCATGTGATGTTCAATGTGTTTGCTGCGCTGATGCTGAACTGGATCTTTGCAAAGCTGAATGGCACTCTGATTATCACACCAAAGTGTAGTCGGATGCTGCTGCTCAAAGCCCAATTCTGATAGGATCTGACGAAGCCACAAGGCTTCCTTACTAGCTTCCACGGCACCACGATACTCTGCTTCCGCTGATGAAAGAGAAATGGTAGCCTGTTTCTTACAAGCCCATGTAATAGGTCCTGAACCAAGAGTGACGACATAACCGGCAGTAGACTTTCGATCATCAGGGTCACCAGCCCAATCAGAATCAGTGAAACCAACTAATAGAGGAGTTTCTTTGGCACTGTAATGAATCCCAAACTGTACTGTACCTAGAACATAACGAAGTATTCTTTTAGCTGCTTTCCAATGACTTTCACGGGGGTTTTGCATAAAACGAGCAACAAGGCCAACAGCAAAGGAAAGGTCAGGACGAGTATGGTTAAATACAAGAGTTTTCCTACAAGTTGACGGTATAAGGTAGCATCAACTTCAGGAGAAGTACAAGAGACTGAAAGTTTGACTCCAGACTGAAAGGGAGAAGGAGCCGGCTTACAATCTTCCATGTGAAAATGACGAAGAATATCACAAGCATACTTGGACTGGGAAAGGGAAATACCCTCCTTGGATTGCAAGACTTCAAGACCGAGAAAATAGTGTAAGTGTCCTAAGTCTGTCATTTCAAATTTCTTTTTAAGGCTGGACTTCACATGGTTTATAAGGTTGGGATCACTACCAGTAAGAATAAGATCATCAACATAAAGAACCAAGATGATAAGAGAGTTGCCCACTTTCTTGGTGTAGACAGTATTGTCAGAATAACACCTAGAAAAGCCAGATTCTAAAAGAAAGCTATCCATTTTGGCATACCAAGCCCGAGGAGCTTGCTTGAGACCATAAAGAGATTTCTTAAGTCGACATGCAAGGCTGGAGTCTGTTTGGATGAAGCCAATGGGTTGTTCCATATAGATTTCTTCATGCAAGTCCCCATGCAAGAAGGCAGATTTAACATCCATCTGATGGACTTCCCATTTTAAAGAGGCAGCAACGGAAAGAACAAGGTGGATAGAGTTCATTTTGGCAACAGGGGAGAAGGTTTCAGTGTAGTCAATGCCTTCAACCTGTGAAAAGCCCTTAGCAACAAGACGAGCTTTATGTTTATCAACTTTCCCATCTGGTCCATACTTGGTTCTGTAAACCCATTTACATCTAACAAGTTTGCGTCCCTTTGGTAGAGGACAAAGATCCCATGTATCATTTGCC
>APFE031011834.1:173339-191494 GCA_000404065.3 Pinus taeda | reverse complement strand
CCTAACAAACAGATCACAGATCAATACACCAGTATTTTGACGTGGTTAAAACCCTCAGAGAGGGAAACAGTCCACGGCCTGCGCCAACGCGGCTACTACAGGCAATTTATTAATAAAAGAATGAAAATTTACATAAGCTTCTCTCATGCACGGTTAACCTACAAATGACCCTCCATGCGCTTTAAATAGAATTCATGGACCAATCGGATGTCAAGCCACGGATCAAGTGTCGGTAATACCGAGGAGAGAATGAACCGTCAGATCACTACATATCGTGACCGTCGGATTGTAAGTTACAAAATGTACAACGGTAAAGAAACACACTTTACCTAACTCTATACCTAACTCTATACTAGACCAAGTTGAACTTAACTATTTCCTATGTGTCGGAATATCCTAACATCCCCCCTTAGGAACAACTTGGGATAGGATTGAAGGATTTACAAATATGACACAATAGGAGAAGGAAGGAGGCACTAGAGCCTATTCAAACAAGTGTCATAGCTGGTGTTCTGGTGTGCCCTAGATGCAGTTGAATGGGAACTCTAGCCACTGTATTGAGAAGAGTTTAGACAGCAGAAAGGAAGACCTCTATACGCTGTCTCAAGGGGTCCAATCCGCAGATGAGAGGAGGGATAATATAGGCCCTAAAAGAAGGTCTAAATGCAGCCCTATATCCGCAGTTGAAGGAGGCTCCAATACGCTGCATAAAGGAGGTCTAAACGCTGTCAAGAGAGAGCTAATCTATCCGCTGTTAAGGAGCCCTAATCTGCAATCCTGAAGGCGACTAGATCACAGTCAAGGGAGGACCTATACGCTGCCTGAAGAAGCTCCTCCTTAACGCTGTCAAGGAAAGGCCTTAGACACAGTTAAGAATGATGCCCTAGCCACTGTTAGTGCAGCCCTCATTCTGCAGCAAAGAAAGAGACTCTTTAACTGCAGCAAAAGATGGCACTTATTCACAGTATAAGGAGGTCTGAAAGAACAGCATATAAATTCGGATTGCTGTAGGTGACAGCATGATGAAGGAAGACATTTAAGATATGCCTTAAGGACTGTGTGCAAGGTTGGTAAGTCACTGTTGCATAATGAAGGAATGCGTTGAAGAAATCTGCCCTAGATCAGCTTATGTAAACAGTTGGACGTTTGAAAGGGCTCACAGCAGAGTCAAGTTCTTACAGGATAAAATATTGCTGCTTGGATGCTGTTTGATAAAGGACTGGAGGCCTACCTTGTTGCTAGGCTAGGCCACAGGCCAAGCCAGCAACAAGGCTGTTCTCAGGGTTGCCAATGAGACCTGGACAGTGTTGCAGTGGTGAAGTCTCTCTTTGGTTCATCACAGCCTTAGAAGGCCTACCTTATTGACCATATGGAGAATGAAGGATGATGTCCTACCTTATGAAACAGGGACAGCTTAAGCAGCAAGAAGACTACAGCGTTCTGGGAATTATATTGAGTCAAGGCTTGACTATGTTTAGCTCTGTGTGATGAACTTCCTGTTGATGATACTTGGGTAAAAGATTCTGTCCAGTTTGACCAGCATTGACTTCTCTGGTCAAGGGTTTTATACTGCTGTCACAAAATCTCAGATTTATGTATTTGTACTATCTCTCTCTCTGCTGAACTATTGAAGAATATAAGCAGAATTGATCAAGGGTTTCCCCACATTGGGGTTTGTCCCTGGCTAGTGCCACATCTTGTGCCCTCTTGTCTTGGCTTGTCTTCTACTGTTTATGTTTATGTTCTACCTGCACTTTACTATCATGCTGATGTAATTGCTAATCTGAATATTGACATTGATGATTGGGCTAATATGAAAAATTGAAGTAAATTGCCCTAAGCATATAACATACCTAAAATTAACAAAACCCTAATTAATAATTGTTAGAAAAATTCCATAGCCTTATCCAAGTATATGATTGGCTTTGTTCGAGTGGTCCTTAACATTTTGTCCTAGGATCAAATTTTGTCAACACTTAATCCCCTTCAGGGTCAGTACCTAAAACCCTTCACGGCCAGTTTTACTGATCATGGGAGCACTTCAACTATTCTTCCCTTCAATATATTTCAGCACACAAAAATAAGGACAAAACATGTACGAGTTCCAAATTCAAAACTCGTTACATAATCTTGGCCGTATTTTGGAAGCGAGTATTTGGTTTCGACTTTTGCTAAAGGGCAAGTTACTAATAACGTGGAGTTGGTTTATAGGTGAGGTCAATGGAGAGTTAAGCCAACCAACAGATTTCAACTTTTTCTGTGATCCACCGCCCTTGCATGGCATAAGTTTCAGAAGGATGAGGCCCAGTGCAGATCCTGACCTATTTTGGTGTAATAAATATCCCTCGTCACCAAACCAAATAAGGTATGATCTTTGTAATGCGGCCTCTCAAGGCATGTTACTTAAAACACTTCCAAATACAAACAAATAAATCAATGGTGAATTACATTCAAGGAGCCCCCTACAATGAACAAGTACTATATCCTCAAACATTGTTCAGTTGTTTGGGCATGCAAATTAATCATTGCTATATCAATACCCATGATGTAATTACTTGAACACTAAGCCTAACCCTGGGTGCCCGCCAACACTGCCCTACTACGAGAATGGGGCCTAATTTGCCTAGGAAGCTTTACCACTGCCAACTTACCCTAATTTCATGAATCCAATTCAGAATTAAAATTCTTGCAATGAACTCATGGATAGAAATATCTTACCGAGCTAATGAACTCAATCAGTGCTGCATTAGCTTCACCATCTCTCGCAGGTGCGTCTATTTGCACTCCAACAGCCTCCTCGCTTACATCTGCTCTTCCAAGCATCAATACAGATCTTAAGAAGTCTAGACAGAAAGCATACTAGAATAAGCATTTCACGGGAACATCTGGATAAACAATCTCAAACATATATGTCTTTTCTTTACAAGTAGTTAATCACCTCACTCTCCCGCACTCTCCTGCAGAAGGCAGACCAGAATAAGCATTTCACAGGAACGTCTGGACCAACAATCTCAATAGCAACATACATATATATATCTTTGGTTTAGAAGTAATTATTCACTTCACTCTCCTGCCTGTAAACGAGGCAGATATTTTGAAAGGCTCATAACCTCAGTAATAATTTCAATAACAATTAATTCATGAAAAGTGAAGCATATCAAAAATTATATTTGAACGCAGATGAGGAGGATAAGATGTGATTATGGTTAAAATTTAAACCCAATTAATTACATATCCATCTATATATGGTTTATATAGACATATGGCTTCGCTTAATGTTGTCGCTACTGAGGAGCAGTGGGAGTGTTTGTTTTCAGGGACATGGGTAAGAATTCTCTCTGAAATTGGTATTATGATTTATCAGATACCCTAGCACTTGCTGCTCGTGCTAGACTGATGGGCAAAATGATATGAGACAAAAATATTCATTTGGGGGAGGTAAGCCTTTGTTTGATTGGGCTTATTTCCAAGTAGGATTCTACTAATAGTGCAATCTTTCATAGATATGCATACCCATTTCATGTAAGCAAAAACAAATAATGACAACATAATTAAGATAGTGAATTTGACTTATTTCCAGGAGGATTTTCATAAACGTACAATCTTTTATAGACATGTTAATTAAGATAGAGAGGTGTAAATCAGAGACTCCCAAAGTGACATGTTGAATTGTTAATAAGAATACTATTGTAATAGCTATTACTTTATGCTCTGAGAATTATAGGGTTTGCCAGGAAGACAGTCTACTTGGAGAAAAAAAAACAAAACAAAAAAGAATTGCATCTCATAGTGAAGCCAGTGACGATAGAAATTGATGAAGAAAAAAAGACAGGGATAACCTACCTGTTATGGCTGAAAGCTTGGATCCAGGTTTGGCATGAACGCTAATGGCTACAGAGGATGGAGGCGCGAGCCGAATGCATCCTGGGAAGCCGCTGCACTTGGATTTGGAAGAATCCGTAGAGCCATCGCCTTGTCCTCCTCCCAACGATTTCTTGTTGGACTTTGTCCGAGGAGGCATGCCTGCTTCAATTAATTGAATATTGGCCTGTTCTCTTGCCAAGAAAAGATTGATCTACTCACAGGGTTTATGAATCAAGCGTATCGTTAGTTTTCAGGTTTGATGCATTTTTCGTAGGGAGGTTAGGGTGAGATGTCAGATTTGGAAAGTAATTACAAATGCTTTGTGCTAAGTTTGATATATTTGCCGTAGTCTAGTTAGCTCGGGGAAAGTTATGGAAATTTGGGTTATGTAAATGTAAGTTGTAGGTATTTTGGACGTTTTTGATGAAATTTTATTTTCACTATAAAAAAAGCATAATTCAAACATTATTCAAACACTGACTTTATAAGATTTTTTGAATTATTTTTTTGTCTCGATTGGCTACTTTTGACCATCCCAACAATTCCTTCACTCGGTAAATGACTCCAATATATTTAAGTAGCACACATAAATTAAAATTCCTCCATTGGAATTTAGATCAATTCATCTTTAAAATTCAATAAAATCTCTACGGTTTTCAAATCAATTTATCTTAGAACTTTAATAAATCTCTCTTCTCGGACATGGTTTTACATGTTAATTTATTTAAAAGTTTAATACATAATGTAAAATTAAGTCGTACATTTATTTTTTTAAAATATATATATATATATATGATTTTTATTAATATTAAAAAAATAATCATGTTTTAAACAAAAAAAAAAAAAATTAAATTTGAAGGAAAGTTTAATAGGGGATGGACGTGAAGTCAAAATGAATAAATTAATAGATTTAATGTTTAGTTTTTTGAGGTTTATGTATAGAAAGACAAGTTGTATGTCTCAAGATATAGTGGTAGCTACAAGAATCGACCCACAAGTACAAGACTCGCAATTACCAATTTCTTTTGGTTGTAAAAAAAATAAAAAATAAAAAAAGTATTTAACAAGTTAAAAGACTAACTCAATTACCAATTCCTTTTGGTTGCAAAAAAAATTAACAAGTAGTAAATTATTTTTTATTTTTTTATTATTATTATGAAATTTCTATATATGAAAAAAATCATTTTTATCAATTTTCTTTTATTTAATTTGGTATTTCTTTCCTTTTAATTTAATTTAGCGTGGGATTACTTTATTACACTTAGAGGTGTTCTAAAGTCTAAAGCCCAATGTTGTTGTAATGTAAGAAAGTTTGTTAACATTTTCACACGCCGCCCTTAATATGTTGAATTTATATTAATATGTCCAACTTATAATACAAACATTTTCACATGTCCACTTAATATGTTGAATTTATATCAATATATCTAATTTATAATACATAAAGGATTGGTAAAAATTTGCATGTCCGTTAGAAGTAATATAGAGCCGGTATGAGGGAGATATTGTAGTGTCTGTAAAAAGTTAAAAATAATAAAATTCAATTTGTTACGTTGTAATTTTGTTATGAATATATTTTTTAAATTAAAAATAAATAAATAAATAATCATAATATTTAAATTTAATTAATAAGCACATCAAAACTTTAATACTTACAATATAACAATATGTTTGCCATAGATATTATTAACTTATAAATAGACTTTGTTACAATACCATGGCTCATCAATACAATATGCCCATAAACCATCTCTCATTTCATAATAAAAATATTTTATAGATATTTTATTTGAATTAATTTTATAACATTTTTTTATTAATCTAAAAACTAAAAAAAAAAAAAAAAAAAAAAAAATAATACTTCTAAGATATATTTATACCTTTATCACATTAAAATATATCATATATAAATAGTAGTTATAAATTAAGATCCATTTTACCATATGAATTAAAATAATAATTTTGTAACCATATTTAAATTTCATTAATAAGCATATAAAAACTTAATACTTAAAATATAACAAAATATTTAACCATAGATATTCACCCCCACTTTACCATGGATATTATTAACCATACCATACCATGGCCCAATATGATGGCTCATCAATACGACATGCCCAAAAATCATCTCTTATTTCACAATCAAAATAATACTTACAATATAACAAGATTTTTAACCATGGATACTCACCCCACTTTACCATGCATATTATTAACCATGGGCCAATACCATGGCTCATCAATACCACATACCAAAAAACCACCTCTCATTTCACAATCAAAATATTTTGTAAATATGTATATTTTTTAATCGAATTTTATTACATTTTTGGACTCTCCATATAGAGATGTAGTAATGTTTTGTTATATTATGTTATCTAAACATTTTGACCCAATCAAATTACATAAAAATAAAAAATAAAAGTATTAATTAAAACCATTTTGACTAAAAAAAAATTTAACAATTAAACCAGTCTAGATCCATCTTAACTCCGGATCTATTAACCTCCAAGACGGATCAAATCTCTCGATGTGCAAACCTCTCTTCAAGTTTTGCACTGAGAAAAGAAGTTTGCACAACCACAAGATGGATCTAGGATGGTAATTAACATATCATGTCCACTAAAACATTAGATGTTATTTTTTCATTTTTTAATATTATTTTGTGTTGTCCACTTTCGTTACACCAAGGTGTATTTGGTTAAGATAATATTAAAGTGGTTTTTATTCAAGGGTGGATGTTAGTGGTCATATGTATCATGGATGTTGAAAGGGGACACTATCCTTTGATCACCACATGGAATAACATCACGGATTACAGTAGTACTAGTTGCTCGATGTTGATAATCATTGTAATAGGTCACTTATCATCATCCATTGTAGCCTTACCATTAACCCCCTTATGCATATGGTTAAGATAATATTAAAGTGGTTTTTCTTCAAGGGTGGATGTTAGTGGTCATATGTATCGTGGATGTTGAAAGGGGACACTATCCTTTGATCACCACATGGAATAACATCACGGATTACAATTGTACTAGTTGTTGGATGTTGATAATCATTGTAATAGGTCACTTTCCATCAGCCATTGTAGCCTTACCATTAACCCCCTTATGTATTGGATCTAGCAAATAGTATCACTCATTGGTATGTATCTCTAATTGAATTTAGGCTTCTGTGATCCATATTATGAAAAGTAAGAAAACTTTCGGTAAAAATCACATCATCAGAGTTTTTTCGAAGTGTTTCGAATCATCCAGTGTGATCTAGTGTGGTTCATCATCAAGACAAGATATGTATCCTCTTTTTTTGGTTCAAAGGTTTAGACCACTTCCTTTTTTCTCAATGAATTACATGAAATTCTATTAACGAGAATATATCCATCTTTAAACCTAGATTTATTAAACACTAAGAGGGATCTCATTTTTTAAGGTGTAAATTTTTTATCATTTAATTCCATGTTACGTATTAATTCCTTCATATTAAATGATAAAATTTACACCTTAAGAATTTTGATCTCTCTAAATGCTTAATAAACATACGCTTAAAAATAGATCTACATTAACTTATTTTTTTAATTTAAAGGTCATGTTCTAATTTAAACTCAATCAAATAATATAAATCTAAATTCACTATAAAATCAACTTATATTTTTTATTTTAACAATAACTTATATTTTTTTAAATATCTTAAAGTAGGTATCTTTTAATATTTTTAATATAAGTTGGGGGACATCATCTCCCGCATACTAGGCTATAAAACACATCACTACTCTCAATGTTGTTATATATATAAGTAAACACTTTTATTGCACTGGTTTCTTCACTATCTTTTTGTTTAGGCACATAGAGTTGGTTGTTTCTTCTTAGTGTGAGATGCATAGATTAAATGTAGTAGATCCTCATGTAGTTTCAAAGTAACATAGATTATTGTGATGCAATACTAAGATTTTGTTACATAATCTTACACCATGACTTAATGATGCATGATGGAGTCTACTCACATTAACACTTTGTCAACTATATGTAGCAATATTGTACATGATACATAACAACAAAAGAAAAGGATGAGCAGCAAAGTTGCAAATACCTATCAAATATAAGGGGAAGTGGGTAAACATCAATGACCATGCACTAAGTTAATCATTGGCGACTTAGTGCATAGCACCATGACATACCAAAGTATGTATAATCATACATATCCATATATTTTTAGCTCTATCACTCCAACTCTAAAAGGCTCCACGGTTGACTATAATTTAATGCAGGTAGTGCGCTCTGATGTCATGATTTGTGAATATAGGGTACACGTCCACTTCTCTGCATTCAATGTCACTTGGCACTCAGGGTTTCAAACTAAGCACTCACGTTTGTAAATTTGAAATGAAATTATAATGTGTGGGATGGAGGGACTACCCTCAAGCTTTGCAAGAATAAGCAAAATTATTCCATACAACGGAACTATGTAATAATGTTAGATTACAACGGAAATTTTGGTTGCTTATTGAAACAATTGTGTTTGTGAGCTTTATCACCAAGTGCCTCTATGTCTTTCGAGCATCTACGCGATTAGAACACCTTTGAAACAAACAACAAGAAATCCATGAATTGGCTCGAGGGTTGGAGATGAGCAAACATCCCTTCCTTTAGGTAGTAAGGGTAACAAATAATGCTTGTTTCACAATGTTGGATGAAGCGTAGGTTGGTTGGATAAGCAAGTTGCTTTCAGAAGGATATGAGGGTCATATCGCAAGACGATGATACTTGGGAGAAATTGGGCGCCCCAACGTGATGTCTTATGGCATGAGTCAACCAAAAATTTTATAATGCACTGGTAGCTCCTTGATTATGTAATTCTCTTTTTAAAATTTATATTGTGTGTTCTTTTTAAAAGAGAATTACATAATCAAGGTGATTTTGTAAATTACATAATCAAATTGCATCTTCATTGGCCTCTGTGATTTCCATATTCAAATTACATCTACCCCATTGATTCTCATGAGAGAAGTCCAAACCTTGTTCATAGCTCGAATGAGCATATGGATGGTGGCTTTCCCACTCTATTGCAAAGGAGGAGGACAACATTCCCTAGTTCCATCCCACTCCTAAAACTAGCACTGATTAATTAGATTGTATGTTTAATAATTCTCCGTGAAGATAACTAGCATTGAAAAGCGCATTTTTTTAATCGTCGGGGTATTTTCCATATGTCGCAATTCATTCCCACAATCTTCCTTATGCCTAAATCTTACATGTAAAATGTTATAATCCATTTCCATAGTCTTTCATAGTCCTAAATCTTATAAGATGGTTAATTAAGTTTAACCTATTTTCAATTCAAGATTACGGTCAAAGCCTCTAACAACTCTGTTTCGTTTTGGCTAATTTATTACAAATCTACTTCTAATCAATCAAAATATATATATATATATATATATATAAACAAACTTGAATATAATGGATATAAAATTGAATATAATGGATATGATTTCAAAGAATTCCACACATTGCAAAATAATGGATTCATACATTAGGCACTGTTATTAGTTTTCCTTAATGTGGATCAAAATCTTATCATGAAGAATGAAAAAATTTGTATGCACTACAATGAAGAGAGCAAAGGTTTTTTTAAAATTATGTGTACAACGGCTCAACAAATAAAAAAAACTTTGTTGGCGTTGAGTATAGGTTACTATTGCACTAAATTATTATTTTTTGTATTTTTTAAATATTTATTTATTTATTTTCAAATCAAAAAATTAATTAATTAATAAAACTATATAAATTAAGCTGATTGTAAATTTGTATAAACATCAATCCATAATAAGTATTAAAACACTTATTTCATTATATTAAAAAAAATCAATTAAATTATAGTTTTATTTAAAAAATAATATTATTATTAATGATAAAAAGAATTATTAAGTATATAGACATTTTAAAAAAACAATTCAGAGATTTTAACTATGAAGATTCACCCCACTTTATTATAGACATTTTTAATCTGTAAATAGGCTTTGTCAGAATGTCATGTGCCAATACCATGACTTATCAATATCACATGCACAAAAAATCATAAATCATTTCATATGACACTTATTCATATGTCATTGTTTTTAATTAATAAATTTAATTAAAAAAGGGAAGAATATTCATGACTACTTTGGAAATACATTTGTATTTGGCATGTAGCAATGAGAACAATGTTCTCTTAGTATTTTGAGGGATCTCCACCAATGATAGGTGGAGTTTAGGTATTTAATCTATTTCTTAAACATATATTTTGTACTTCAGGGATTTGACCCATTTAACATATTCTTGAGTTCTTCGATTTTCCTTATCATTTTTAAATTTTTCAAGTTCATAACCTCTTTTTCTTAAGTTTGTTTTTATTTTTCATATTTGTTGTCCATTTCTTATAGTTTATTCCCATTGTTTACAGTTTATAAAAAAATTTAAAAAATAAATAAATAAATAATAATAATAATAATAATAATTAATCTATTATCTCTGTTTTATGTTATATATTCATCTTTTACGATGGTCATTAAAAACATAAATTTTATTGTAACATCCTTGGGCTAAAAGTTCATGTAATAAAGTTAATAAAGGCAAAATAAGACCAAGGTCATGGAACATGTATTCCAAGTTGAATGTTGGGCAAAACATCCTAGCGGGTGTTGATTTGGTTTATTATGGCTAAAGGAAATTGACAAAGGCAATGACAAAGGCGAAGAAACATTAATTGACATTTTATTTATGAATATGAAATAAAGGAAAATAAGAGAAAAGGAATGTGTGTTGAAATATGGCAACAAGAATATTCCAATTTAACTTGTCCTTGAATTAAATTATGAATTAAAATTGAATTTAGTCTTAACAGCTACTTGGAAATAATTTATTTATTTATTTTAAATTAATTAGTTGGAGAAATTCAAGTTAGAAGTCTTTCTTAAGTCATGCAAGAGTTATCCCTTAAACTAAGGAGATAAGATTGAGTTATATTTGAGTTGTAATTAGTTAACTCAGTTTACTGAGTTAAGTCCAGTTAAATTAGTTCAAAACTGTTTGAGGTACTAATAGTGAGTTAACAGTAAATTGATGCATTAATGCACTCAACTAGTGCTACTCTAGTTAACTGAAGGTTCCCTCATCAAAAACTCATGCATGTCTATTTTGAGAAAGACCCAGTTGAGATTAATGTTCAAAGACAGTGTACTATCAGTTGCATGTGTTTTCTTATGGAGAAAACTCATGCATGAAGTCAAGAATTCATCCTTGAGGCTTGCACAGTTTTGAAAGCTTGTTTTCCACTTGGTAATAGGCTAATCATCCACAAGGAACAATGCAAGGAAATAGGAGCTTAGAGGGCAGAGAGGAAGGTTGAAGAGAAGCCAAGATTGCCTGTGAGCATCTGTGAGGATTGTACTGAGAGCTGGCTAGCTATGAGAGCTAAGGCTTTGTATAATTCATATGTATTTCCACCATGCATGATAATATAATAGTGTGGGGTTTTTAGCTGAGGCTTTCCCCAAAGTATTTTCATGTGTATTGTGCCATTGATTCTTCTTCTTCTGGTTATATTGTTCAGCTCGATCTTTAAGCTTCCTCAAATTGATAGTAGAAGTAGGTTATAATATTCTGCTTTGATTTATATTGCATTATCGGGTTAACCTATCACAAATTTTCTACAAGGTGAAAGGTCATAGGTTGTATGTGAGGAGGAAATTGAAGGAAAATAGAGGTCTCATTGATAAAAAGACTTTTGAGGATCAGTTCACAGCTTTTGTCAGTTTAATCTTTTGTCAATTCAAATTTGGAGCTCTCTCTCTATTCTCTCTCTCTCTCATACTCTTGCACAGTTAGAGAATTCTTAGAGAACTCTAGCATTGGAAAAAAGAAGGACAAGGAAGCAACAGGAAGCAAAGATCAAGCAAGGAAGAGTTGGATCAAGTGGCTACAATGAGATTACTTGTAGTTATCGAGTTGCATGTATGATTTCCTTGTTAGTTTTGGCATGCATGGTACATGCATCTATGTATTTGGTTCTCTTACTGTCATTGACATGGGTTTTTCTAGGTGTGACAGTGCTTTCAGCTTTGCCTTACCATTTCTGAGTAGCTACGGTGTGATGGGGTTCTTTCATTTGGTTTAACATTGGATTGTCGGATGAATTTGGAACCGAGAGATGTCATCTCAGGAAAATTCCCAAGGGCCTAGGAATCCCTTGACCGGTAATGGCGGGATACATGGTAAAGCTTCAGGGTGGAGACGAGAAAAATTTTCAAGGTATCGGTGAATAAATTCAAAGGCATCCAAGCTTATTTAGGTCCTGGTAATCCCTTGACCAATAATGGTAGGATTGCAATAAATCTCGTTAGTGTATGTTTCTTTGTTTGGGCCTAGGAATCCCTTGACCAGTAATGGTGGGATTGCGGTAAAGCCTGGTTGTATAGATGAGGGTTTTGAGCCTAGAAATTCCTTGATCGGTAATGGCAGGATATGCAGTAAAGTCTGAGGAAGCCATGGTTGTTTTGTTGTGAGTCTCGCATTCATGCTTGGAATATGGCACGAGGGTGATTAGCTGAAAGAAAAATTTGGTTCAGCCCAATTTATGGTCGAGTGGTACATGGAGGTCCCTGACTTGGTTGGCTTTTTCATATGTTAAAAAGAGCTAATTTTCCCTTGTATTTCATAAGTATTTATACTTTTTATTATGTGGCTTTGATGGTTGTTTTATCAATGTTATTATTATGGTTATATGTTGGTTATAAGCATGGTTTTATGACAAATTTTAGTTATGGTTCTCATCATGTTTTGATTAGTAGATCAATGGTTAATGAATGCATGACCTATTAGATGACATTGCAGTTATTAAGAGAAGACATTAGACCTTCTTAACAATTCTCATATAAGTATGAGACCCTTATGTTCAGATATGTAATTATGACATGTGGATTACATGTTCATGATGTGTTTGACAAAATGTTTGTCATGGTTAGGATGGGTCAAGTTAGGTCCTTGATCAAATTTTGAATTAAAGGCTTTTTCATTGTGTCATTTATCATTTCTGAGAGTTTCATTAAGTTCTGCGCAGAGGCCTGGATCCTAGCCCTGAAAAAGTGGCTCAAATCTTGAGGTCACAAGCATAGAACTAAGTAATTTATTCTGCAGTCCTTGGGAGGTGGGGTTATCCATGGAACTGGAGGCTTACAATTGCTGGTTTGCCTTGTTATGCAAGCATCTGGGAGTCTAGGTCAGTAAAAAAGTAGTCTAACTTAGGGTCTGGGCACTTGGAGTGGTTGTTTAGCTTCTGGGGGGTCTTGTAGGTCCTAAGAGAGGTTAGTAAAGTTTTGGTTGGATGATTGCATTTCCTTAACTATATCTAGGAGGTTGAGTCATATCATAGTAGCTATTCATCACATATTTACCTACATGTTATGGCTGAAAGCTTGAATCCAAGTTTGGCATGAATGCTAATGGCCACAGAGGAAGGAGGCACGAGCCGAACGCATCCTAGGAAGCCGCTACACTTGGAATTGGAAGAATCCGTAGAGCCATTGCCTTGTCCTCCTCCCAACAATTTCTTGTTGGACTTTGTCCGAGGAGGCATGCCTGCTTCAATTAATTGAATATTGGCATGTTCTCTTGCCAAGAAAAGAATGATATACTCACAGGGTTTAATCAGGTGTATCATAAGTTTTCAGCTTTGATGCATTTTTCGTAGGGAGGTTAGGGTGAGATGTCAGATTTAGAAACTAATCATAAATACTATGTGCTAAGTTGATATATTTAGGTAGCATAGATAAATTAAAATCCCTCCATTGGGATATCGTTTTTAGATCAATTCATCTTAAAAGTTCAATATCTCTACAGGTTTTTAAATCAATTTATCTTAAAAATTTAATAAATCTCTTTTCTTGGATATGGTTTTACATGTTAATTTATTTAAAAGTTTAATATATTAATGTAGATTAATAAAAGTTTAATACATAATGTAAAATTAACTCACACATTTACGGCTTTTAATTTTTTTTTAATTTTTTTTTGTTTATATATATATACGTATGATTTTTTATAATATTAAAAAATAAATAATATGTTTTTAACAAAGAAATAAATAAGTTTAAGGGATGGAAGTGAAGTGAAATTGTGTAAACTAATACATTTAATGTTCAATTCTTTGGGGTTTAATAATAGAAGGACAAGTTGTATGCCCCGAGATATGGTGATAGCTACAAGAATCGACCCACGAGTACAAGACTAACCCAATTACCAATTCCTTTGGGTTGTAAAAAAACATTAAATAATTAATTTTTAAAAAGTATTTAACAAGTTAAGATAGTGGTAGTTACAAGAATCTAACTCAATTACCAATTCTTTTGGGTTACAAAAAAAATAAAAATTAAAAAGTATTTAACAAGTTAAGTAGTAATTATTTTTTTTTTTTTGGAAAATTTCTATAAATGAAAAAAATCATTTTTATCAAATTTTCTTTTATTTTAATTTCATATTTTTTCCTTTTAATTTAATTTAGTGTGGGATTACTTTATTTCACACGATGTGTTAGCTTTATTACGTCGAGAGGTGCTCTAAAGCCCAACGTAGGAGTGATGTGTAGGTGTAATGTAAGAAAGTTTGTAAACATTTTCACATGTCAGCTTAATATGTTGAATTTATATTCATATGTCCAATTTATAATATATAAAGGATTGGTAAACTTTTGCATGTCAGTTAAAAGTAATATAGAGCCCAGTATGAGGGAGATGTTGTAGTGCCCGTAAAAAGTTAAAAATAATAAAATTCAATTTTTTACATTGTAATTTTGTTATGAATACTTTTTTAGGTTAAAAAAATCATAATTTATATATTACATTAAAATATATAACTTATAAGTGGGAAGGAAAAGGGTTTTCCCTAGGGGGAGGTTTTAGGGTTTAACAAAGAGAGCGACAACGGGTAACAGGCAACCATGGAGGCACAGGGGGGAGGGAGCTCCACTCCCTCCTACAGTAATGTAGTTTCAAACAGAGGAAGAGCAGGGAACAAGAACAAGCCTCCACAATCCTTGGAGGTCAAGGCAAAGAAATTTGAAACTCAGAAGGCAGAAGGCAGCAAAACCCATGCAGAACAAGGGACCCACGAGGAAGACCGACAGGAGGAGAAAGCGAAGGACAGAGGTCAGGGACCAGAGAATAGAACCAAGTTGGGGCCTTGCAAACCCAAAACAATCACTAAACCATGGGTTATATTGAATGATCTAGCTCTGCAATCGCACAGGGTTCACATGGCAAACTATGCCATTATATGCAAGTTTATGGGAATCTGGCCGTCAGAGAAAGCGTTGTACACTTGGAAAAAATACAACTGGAAACCAAAGGGGGAGTTAAATATACATCTTGGATCCAAAGTTTTTTTTACAATGGTGTTCACGAACATGGAGGACAGAGATAGGATTTTTGAAGGAGGACCATATTTCTTTGCAGTTGTTGGTCTCTATATGCAGCCATGGATGATGAACTTTGTGCCAGAACAAGAAACCTTCACTTTGGTACCGGTATGGATTAGACTCTACTCCTTACCTTTAGATTACTGGATACCAGAGTCTTTAAAAGTTATAGGCAATAAATTAGGTCATTTCTTAAATATTTCAGAGGCAACTCTAAGAGGAAAATATACCTCCTATGCCCATATATGTGTGGAGATGGACCTATCAGGAGCCCTTCTAGATGAGGTCATTCTAGAAGTCTATGAAGAAGAATGGGTTCAAACAGTTGACTATGAGCACATCGCGTTCAGATATCACAAATGTCATGAACATGGGCACCTATCTAGAGATTGTCCTCTTAATAAAAGGGAAGAATACCTAAACACCAACAAAGGGAAAGATCAGACAGGTTTCACTAAAGCAAGAGGAAAAGGAAAAGGAGGAAGGAAGACACAAAAGAACCCTACTGAGAATGTTAACAAAACAAGAAGTTACAACAGTTTTGAGATCTTAGGAGAAAAAGAAGTAGATGGAGGTGACCAAAAAAGTATAGAGAATCAGGCAGCAAGGGGGAAAGGAAAAGAGACCAGCATGGAGTTCACACAAGAACATAATGAACACACAACGGGACCTTTGAGTACCATAGAGATAGAGAAGACCATGAAATGACTCAAAGTGAAAGTGGCACAGCGGACCAAGACTTACAGGGGATCCTAGAAAGGGAGAACCTAGAGCTGGAAAAGTTTTTAGAACAAGGAGGAAACCTAGGAATAAACTCCATACCTCAGGAGGATGTTGACAAGGTACAACAAATATTCCTTAACAAGTCACATCAAACAGCTACAGAAGTCAAAAGATGACATGATAACCAGGAAAATAAAGGGACTTCATCAATAGGGTTAATAACAGGAAAATTAACAAAAAAACCCAGGCAAGAGGAGGGGAAGAAAAAGACAGAAAGAACTATTGTTGGAGTGTGGAAAACTCATGATTGACTCAGGAAGGATGAAATATCTTTACAATTACTCATTCAAAATCCCACCTCAATGAAAATCACAACCTAGAACATTAGAGGACTAGGGAGTAGAAGAAAACAGAGGAATCTGGTTGATAGGATCAGAGAGGAAAAACCTGACATAATGTTCATATAGGAAACAAAATGCTCAGTGGAGAAGATCAGAGAAAAACATAGCAAATGGTTAAATAGATATGAATACCTTGAGTTTAAGGCTAATAAATCTGCTGGGGGAATTCTCACTCTATGGGATCCACAGAAATTTTGGTGTGATTGATGCGGAGGCGTCCAGATACCATCTCTCTTTGATTATCCAACCAGTGGGTGACAGGCAATGTTACATGATCACCAATGTCTATGGGCCTCAGCATATGGAGGACAAACTTTGACTCCTCACAACACTGGAGGATTTGAAGAAGAGAAACCCAGCTCTACCCGGAATTCTAGGAGGCGATTTTAACATGAAAAAATCACTCACGGAGAAGAAAGGAGGAACAAGAACACTTGGTAGGGATTCTGTTGCCTTCCAAAACTTCCTCACTGACATGAAACTGGTAGATATGGAAACTAATAATGGGATCTTCACTTGGAATAAGAAAAGGGGGGGCTCTACCCAAGTAGCCTCAAAATTAGACATATTCATTATCTCAGAGGAACTTCTTCTCATTGGAAGTAGCCTGAATGCGCACATCCTACCTTTTGGAGGTTCAGATCACTAGCCCATTCAATTGGAAGCTTCTCTATGTGGTAAACCGAGGAACGGCCCCTTCAGGTTTGAGAATGCTTGGCTCACACATTTAGATTTCCTCACAAACGTTGAAAAATGGTGGAAGGAAGAGCTACACTTTTAAGGTACAAAGATGTTCCTTCTACACTGCAGCCTCAAACACATTAAAAACAAACTCAAAGAGTGGAATAAAAAGGAATTTGGCAATATCTTCAAAGCTAAAGGAGAAGTGGAAAAGAAACTAAAGGAAATAAACCAAATTCTCATCACAGAAGGGTATACAGATGAAAGGAAAGAGATGGTAGAGTCACTGCAGCATGAATGGGAAAACAAATGTCTACAAGAGGAAATATTCTTGAGACAAAAATCAAGAGTACAATGGATTGAGGAAGGGGAGAGAAATACCAAATTCTTTCACAGATCCACCATAGCTCACAGAAACAATAATAGAATTGTGAAACTTACAAATAAGCAGGGAATAGAAAGAAACACTCATGAAGAGATGGAAGAGGTTCTAGTCCAGCGTTTTCAGAGAATTGTTGAGGAAATCACAATAGATAGACATCATTTTACGAAAATATTTACTCACTACATACCTAAATTGGTATCTAGAGAAGACAATTACAATCTCAACAGACCAGTGACAAAGGAAGAGATTGAGGAAGTCATTACAGAGATGCACAATGGGAAAGCACCAGGCCTGGATGGCTTCAATGTGGACTTTTTCAAAACATGTTGGAGGATAGTAAAACATGATATTCTGGAGGTAGTGGAAGACTCCCTAAGATCTAAAATGGTCTTGAAGGCGCTCAATGAATCTTTCATAGCCTTAACCCCAAACAGGAAAAGGCCACCTCTCCAAATAGATTCTGTTATGAAACCAACTCAAAAAAAGATAGAAAAGATAGTTGAACGCCTTATAATTTAGCCTCTTCAATGAGGCAACCTCCTTTACATTACACAAATGAACAATTCTTGGATTATTCAAATGACAAAACCTCCTTTCTATATATAGGAGTCTAAGGAGTCACAATATAACCCAGCCAACCTAACAATAAT